>CM071922.1:30598750-30779912 GCA_036785865.1 Coffea canephora
CTTGCATACTTCATTCTTTATCTTTGAATTTTGGTGAATAACAATCCCCGTGGTTTATTCGAAGCATACTTGGGTTCAGTCATCTCTTGAAAAGGGTTAAGGTTCAACAAAGTCAGTTACGCAGACTTCACAATATGGCAAAGCATATACCTGATCAGTTTGTAAATCGGAAAAGCCTTAGGGTGAAAAATCCAATTCAATCGACTGCCGCAGCAAAAGTTGATAAAGGCGTTGAAAGACTCATGTTTACACGATTCTCAAAGGAAAACGGATCAAATGATGGTGGCAATTTCTTTGTTTTTTTCTCTCTTTTGCAGGAAATTGCATGCACAGATGAAAGTAAGCACACCTCGCACTGAAATCGGTGTCGAAAAGAGTTCTAATGAACAAAGGCAGATTGAAAATGTCGCAAGCAAATTTCATCAAAAAATGCAACAGCATGGCGATACAGAATCAACTCTGGGCTCACATTGCAAAAATTCATCATACTGGGGCAAAGTAATTTTTTGTAAAGATTTTGAAAAGTCAAAAAGAAAAGTCAAAAAGAAGCAAAAATCATCAATCAAAAACCAAAATCGAATCAAATTTCGTCACGGCAGGATCGGGTTTAATCCCACTGACCGATGATCAAAAACATTTTCGGGTCAGTCCCTCGATCAAAAACATTTTCGGGTCAGTCCCTCGATCAAAAGCTCATTCGGGTCAGTCCCTCGATCAAAAGCATTTTCGGGTCAGTCCCTCGATCAAAAGCATTTTCGGGTCAGTCCCTCGATCAAAAGCATTTTCGGGTCAGTCCCTCGATCAAAAGCTCATTCGGGTCAGTCCCTCGATCAAAAGCATTTTCGGGTCAGTCCCTCGATCAAAAACATTTTCGGGTCAGTCCCTCGATCAAAAGCATTTTCGGGTCAGTCCCTCGATCAAAAGCTCATTCGGGTCAGTCCCACGATTCAAAAGCTCATTCGGGTCAGTCCCGCGATTAAAGCTTATTCGGGCCAGTCCCATGATTTGAATTTCCTTCTCTAGTCAGTCCCAATTTTAAATTTCTGCTCGGGTCAGTCCTGTTTTAATTTTCTGTTTGGGTCAATTCCATTTCAAAAAAAAAAAAAAAAAAAAAAAAAAAAATATTGTGTTAAAGAGGTTGATCCTCATTTCAGAAGCGTCCATTGCAGCCGAATAACACAGGTAAGTATTTGGTGTCTACTTCTTTGTCTCAAGTTTTTTCAAAACTCAGACAAAGAGGGGCAAACTGTAGACACCAAATTTTGGTACGATTTATTTATTTTTGTTCATGCTAATTTATCTTAGTTATTCTTTTTATTTTCTTTAGTCGTTTACTTGTTTTATTTTATTATTTTTATTTTTAGTCTTTTTAATGTAGAATTTCTCAAAAAAAAAAAAAAAAAAAAAGAAAATATGTTTTAGTTGTTTTAAAATTCAATTTTTGTCTTGGAAGAAGAAAAAGAAAGGGAAGAAAATTGTTCACAAAATATGTTTTATGTCTTCTAAATTCAATCTTTTGGCATTTTGTTTATTTTTGTTAAGTTATTTTGAAAAAAGAAGAAAAAAAAAAGAGAAAAACGATGAAAATGGGAAATGGAAAAGAAATGGAAATTGCACTCTATTGTTCTAGTTTATTTTTCATCAAATGTTAATTATTTTGTTTTGGTTATTTCTTTTTATTATTATCATTTTTGTTGTTTAATTAATTAATTATTTAAAAAAAAAAAAAAAAAAAAAAAACCCACAAACCGCATCTTCCTTTCTGCTCTGCACAAACAACTCCCGGGACAGCAGCTTCAGCACCGCACAATGCAGCCAATCAAAATTCAATACCAACTCAACACTCAACCGACCTCTACATTGAAACATCCTCAAAATCACGGCACCTCTCTTGATTTTCCTCTTCATGGGCGGCAACACAAAGGACCATTTCCATTTCCTCTCTGCACCAACTCACCCCAGTCCGCAACCAAACACTCCCTCTCCAGCCTCTGCCTCGTGATCATCGACCATGAAAGTGAGAGAGCTGCACCCGGCAAGCTGAGAGTGAGAGTGAGGGAGAGCCGAAGTCTTCGCTCTGTTTTTTTTCTGTTCGTGAGTTAAAGAAAAGAGAGTGAGACCTGCGGTTCTGCAACAATTCCATCCGTGAGTTGGGGAGGAGTTTGAGTGCCAAACTTCCTTCATCTTAGTTGCGAGCTTGAGCAAGAGAAAGGACGGGCTAGCAGGCTGCATTCTGGTTAGCCGAGAGGGAGAAGCTTTGCAGCCGCTTGTTGTGTGAACTCGATCTTAAGCTGAGCGCACAACAACATTTCCCTGCCTTGGTATCACCGACAAGGAGAAACCAAAGAACCATCTCCACCGACAACCACAGTCACACCAACCCAAAACAGAAAACCTGTCGCGTGCTTGTGAGCCGAGAGGAGGAAAACATTTTCCAGATTTTCGTGTGAAAGCTTGACTAGTTGTGAGGTAATTTATGGATCATTTTAGGATAAATCTCAGGTAATTTGAGTTATCTAATAACATGCATGTGATGTTAGAGCAGTCGGATGTTGAATTGAATCATTAGAAAATTCTGTTTTGAATATTGAGGTACCATCCGAAAGCTGAGATGATAATGCACTCTATTTCTGAATTCCTGTGATGACTTGAGCACTTAAGTGGATTTAGCCAAATGAAAATGTGATGATTTCCACCATGCATGTTGATTTGTACCTTCGGATGGCATAGTGAAAGCCTGCAGAAATTCTGGTTAGATATAAAGCTCCTGCCGTGAGCTTGATGCAATTGTTTTATTTTGGCTGCTGAATGGGTCTGAATTTGGACAATCTGAGCATGAAAGATGTTTATCTAACTGGATTTTGGATGATTATCAGGATTAGAGTCTTGCATGTGTTAAATTTCGCAATCAAATGGTGAAAACAAAGCTGTGGAAAATTCTGTCTTGGCTAGAAAATTCTGCCGTGAGCTTGCTTGGAGTAGTGCAGTTTAAATTGGTTTTGATTTTTGTAATTTGGGCTTATAATCATAAATATGCAGCTAATAATGAGTACTTAGGCCCTGCATGTAGCCAATCAGTTTGATAAAACAGAGGAATAAAAATTCAAAAGTGCAATCTGCCTTAAGGCAAGATCATCCGGACCAAACAGAAAAATTTCTGGAAATTTTGATGGTTATGGATATTATTTGAACTTGATTTCTGAGCTGGAAATATTCATATGCTAGCTTGATACGTGCATAAGGAATTTAAGAGTTTATAAGCATGTCCAAACCAGAAATTCTGCTGCATTTTTATCAATTCGGCCAGACTGCATTACCTGCTTCCTTTGAGTGTAGTGGAGAAAGATACTTGACTCACAGTAGCGAATTGGTCAAACTTGATTTTAATAGGGATCTATTGCAGTCTATTTTTATTGATGTTATTACATCTATTTTCTTCTCAAGAGGTCCTAAGGAGGTGTTAAGATTCTTCAATTGTTTGACACCCTTGTTGATGGAAAATCTGTATTCCGAGGGGTTTAGTGTGTGTTTGGAGGATTTTTATATACCAAAGGCTATTATTGAGGCTGTCCAGCAAAGTCTTCAAGATATTTCACCCTTGCTATATCATATGCGCTCAACTCAAAGTGAATCAATAAAATTACAGCAATCTTTTTCCATCTTGCCTAAAAGTTCCATAAGTGTTTTATATAATTTCCTTCTATGTTTTGCTTGTTGGATGTGAGTTTTATTTGTTTTGATTGCTTAATCCAGAGTTTGGACAAATGAAATGGTTATACTTAAGGCTGTCTAGAGCCCATTTGTAAATGAAGCTGCAGCAGACTTCTCCTTTAGTTGTAGCAGATTTTGAATATCAAATGTTTGCATGTTTTTCTTTCAGAATGTGGCGTGATATCCTGTTAAGTTTTTTAGCCTTTTTAGATGCGGAAGTTCTTATTTTGGTTGCTTAGTTTTCCATTTTGGTATCTGGGGAACAAAGTTTAGATCAAAATTAGGCATTTGGATGGGAACCTGCGTTTTTAGGAAATAAAATTTCCAGCAAGTTCTATTTTCTGCCGCAATATGGTTCATCATTTGATCTTTCATTTCATTTTAAGGGTTGGTTGTTTATGAAGGGATTGAGTTAACAAAAATGTTCAGTTGTCAAGGGTGTTTGAGAGTTGGTGTTAGTTAGTTTGTTTGTTTAAAATCTGGCATGAAGTTTACAAGAGGAAGCTGCCGAAAGTTTATTGCAGAAACTTGTTTACGTTGTTTTCTTTGTTGCATGAATTTGGCATGTAAAAAGTTTCAAAAAAAAATTGCAAATCAGTTCCCCATGTTCCTCCGCATATTACTAAGGCCCAACTATGTTCTAGTAGCTTACAATTGGGTTCTAAAATAATTGCAATTTGAGTCATGACTTGGCCCCCTTCCTTGCTTTTGAGCTCATTCAAGTTGCAATTAGGGGGTTTTTGATGTTTTTGCTTATACTTTACTTTTAAATTGATGCCTTGACCCCTTTATTGTTTTGAAGCCATTTTCCTTCATTTGCTTACCATTAGGAGAAGGTATAACTTTCTTTTATCCTCTTTACTTCTCTCCTACGTGCTCCTACGTGTTACGTGAATATGCATGTCTACTTTGCTTTCTTAATTCTTTGCATTTATTTCATTTACTTTTACTTTTATTTAAATTATTCGTTATGGGGTATGTGTACACCTCTTGGCTTGTAATAGATAGGGCATAACAAGCGATTTGGTCCATTTTCCCCTTCCCCTTTTGTTTTAATTAGTGAATGTAATAAGTTCATTAGTTTGGTCGCATGCCTATGTGTTATGTGTTACTTGCTTTATTAGGTTTTGCATCTAGTCGAGCATGTTAAGTGTTACGTGCTACGTGTTTATGGGCGTTTGGCATGTCTACTAGCTTTCTGTAGTGTAGACGAATGGAATGGATGAATGTACGTTTCCACTAGTCCAACGCTAGTCGGAATTCATAGAATGGGCTAGTCCAACGCTAGACTCAATAGGCTTTTTTCCTTTCTTTCCATTAGTGCATCATTTGCTTGTTCACCACATATCATGCAACTTTCTTTAGTTTTATCATTTTGCATGCCCCTCGACCCCCTTTTCCCTCCATTTTAGGATTTTTGCATTTCATGCTAGTTATAGGGTTCATTTGCTTGAGAGTCCCCTTAAATATGGGATATAGACGAGTGTGGCTTTTTCTAAGCCTTAGCACGCTTGTATTCCCTCTATAAAAGGGCAAATTGAGTCACGATTTAGGTCTCCCCGTACCCAATATGCATGAATTCCCTAGGCTCATGCATTTTCAAATCCACTCTACCATTTTATACCCTCATCACACTTTCATTTTTCCTCCCATTTTGCACACGTGCACCTTTATTTTTCTTCACTTGTACACGAACACTTTTATCATCCCTTGCACACATGCACTTCATATTATCATTTCACATACCGTACCTTGCCCACTCACGTGCACATTTTCATTTACATATTTATTGTTTTTTTTTATTACTTTTTCAAACTCATGTCCTCACATTGCATACATGCATTTCATTCATTTGCATCCCACTCGCATTATTCGTGACCTCTCCAAAGGGTCATTATTGGGCTTCACAATTAATGTGATTGGCACCATTCAACCTTTGAAGAGAAATTTCCCCCAATACCCCTAGGTCTAGGGTTTGCATTCATATAGTACATCCAAATGTAATAAATTCTTTGGTTAAAATAAGAAAATATTTGATTAAATCACGCAACTAGCCTTGGCTAGGTCGAAGGGGTGCCTTGGATTTTTATCCTTGCCTTCCCCTTCGTCAAATGTGACTCCCGAACCTTTTTCATTGGTTTACGTGGACTAGGAGTCGTTCAAAAGGGGTTTCTTAATATTTTTTCCTATTTTTCTTTAAAAATTCATTTTTAGGTGACTTGGTACACCTTAACTCATTACCAAGTGGCGACTCCATTTTTCATATAAAAAACCCTTTTTGAACTATTTTTCTTGGGTCAAATCGTCGCATTTTCAAAAGTCCCATTTAGACCCATCTTTCTTTTAAAATACAATTCATTTTCCAATCACAAAAATACATTTTTTAAAACCATTTATTTATTTTATCAAAAAATGGGGCGCGACATAATAAATTTTAGCATTACTTTCTCTTTTTTTTTTTCACAATCATGCCTATTCCTCATTGTTCATATATATATATATATATATATTTTTTTAAACAAATCCTGTTTTATATTTATTCCAAAATCCCGAAAAACAGCAGAAATACAAAAAGACCACTATCTACCCTGGTTACCACTATCTACCCTGATACTAATCTAATGGACGGGCATTCCCTAGCATCCATGGCCAGACACCCGCGAACATCTCTCAGCAACTGCCAAACTGACTCAAAAACCGAACTTGTCCCACCTTGTAGGGCCGCTAACCTGTCTGCCACCATGTTTGCTTCTCTGTAAATGTGAGTAACTGTGACAACCACCTGCCTCAGCAGACGGCGAATCCGACGCAGCAGATTGCAATGCACCCACCCTCCCAACGCCGACGAGTTGACCAGAGATACCAGCGCCGCCGAGTCTACCTCCACCAAAACCACCTGAACCCCCCGTGTCACACATTCCCGCAACCCTTCCTGAAGCGCCAACGCCTCGGCCCCCAAGACCCCCTTCTCCCCAAACTCCTTGTAAAACGCGAAAATTAACCTACCTTCCGAGTCCCGCAAAACCCCTCCTCCGGTCGCCCTGCCATTGATCACGCTGGCGTCTGTGTTCAGTTTGCTCCGATGGGGCGGGGGTCTGTGCCAGGAAACCACTGTTGGCCGCCGATGACGGATGCCCGGACTAGCCAGCCGTGCCCAAGTGTCCTCCATATCTCCATAGAACTGCGCCTTCGTCAGCCTCCCCGCCCGGCCCATATCCTGTATGAAGTTGTCCACCTCCCAACTAACTTGCTGCGCAGAGAATGTCTGACCTTCAAAACGAGCCTTGTTTCGTCCTTTCCAGAGGAACCACCATATCAGAACCGGAAGGATACATCGGATATGAAAGACCGGCAACCGTGGAAGTGATGCAGCCCATTTCTTCCACAAACTTTCCAGCCCCTCAATTGGTCGCCGCCCTACCCCAAACCTGTTCCCAAAATGCCCCCAAACCTCCGTTGCCACTGGGCCATTGACAAAGAGATGTAGCACCGATTCTTCTTCTTCAAGACAACAAGAGCAGCGAGAGGCGAAAGGTATCCCTCTCTGTCGGATAACCGAATCCACCGGTACAAAGCTTCTCAACAGACGCCAAGAGAACATAGACATCTTCAACATTACACCCCTATACCACACCATCCCGTGCATGGGGGATCTACCTTGACGCCTTCGACAGCTCTCCCAAGCCGAGCTTAGCGAGAACCCCGCCGAAGACGATGGAGACCACATGATTTGATCCTGACCCTCCAGGTCAAAGGGTACTTCAACTACCTTCTCCACAAGGTGCAGCGGCAGCCACTGCAGGAGACGCTCCTTGTTCCACCCTTCCCGTCCCAAAAACTCAGCCACCAAGAAATGAGGGCGGTCACCATCTGCTACCACCAATGACTGAAGGGGTCCCTGCTCGCACCAGGTGTCCAACCAAAAATCTACCATACCTGGGCCAAGACTCCATGCAATATTCGCCTCAGCCATCTCGCGTATACCGATAAGCCGCTTCCATGTCCCTTTCGGTCTGAGTGCTATCGCGTGACTCGGATGTTGATCCCCTATATACTTTGAGAACATATACTCCGCCCAGACTGACCTTCGCTGCCTCAGCTTCCACCACAGTTTACAAGAAAAAGCCTTGACCATGTCCTCCAAAGACCTCACCCCCACTCCACCCTCCTCCGTTGGAAAACACATTGACTCCCAGGACGCCCAATGTATTCTTTTATCCTGCTGATTTTTGTCCCAAAGGAACGCATTAAATACCCTCCCCAGTGTCGTCAAGACTGCTTTGGGGGGTTTCAGAACTTGGAGTAAATACAATGGCATTGAATTCAGCACATGCTTAATAAGAATTAATTTCCCCCTGTAGATAGCAATCTCGTACTCCAATGACCTACACGCGCCCGCACCTTTGCGACAATTCCATCAAAGGCTATTGATGCACTCCTACCTCGAGAGATGGGGACCCCTAGATAAATCATCGGAAAGAATTGGCGTTGAAAACACAGGATGCTAGTCACCAGTTGTACTTGCCCATCCGGTGTCCCTGACGGACAGACAAAGCAACTTTTGTCCACATTAATCTTCTGCCCTGAATACTGCTGGTAGATCCTAAAAAACTCTGCCACTGCCTCCAAACCGTCTCTCGACAATCTTGTGAACACAATGACATCATCGGCGAAAGCCAAATACGGGACTTTCATACCTCCGGTGTGGAAAAACCTATGACGACCCGACTGGAACAAGGCCTCCAATCCCCTCCCGAAAAATTCCGCGACTAGTAGGAAAAGCGAGGAAGAAATAGGATCCCCCTGTCTGACCCCCATTGTCGATTTGAAGAATCCCGCCTGCTCCGCATTGATGAGCACGGAAAACCAGTTGTTTGCCACCAAGCGAAAAATCAGGTCCACCACATTTTCCTCAAAGCCGAACTCCCTGAGCATGAATAGAAGAAAAGACCACTCCACTCTATCATACGCCTTTTCCATATCTAGTTTTAGCATTAGATTAGGAATTTCCAGTCGGCGATCCAGCTCCTGCGCATGTTCCTGAGCCAACAAAATATTGTCCATGATTTGCCGACCCGGCACAAAGCCAGACTGCCACGGGGAGATCAGTGCTGGAAGCAACCTGTTCAACCTGTTGGCCACAATTTTGGAGACAATCTTGGAGCTTACATTGCACAAGCTGATTGGACGAAACTCCTGCCATGATGATGCCCCCTGCACTTTGGGTATCAACACGATCGACGTGCTGGTGATTCCCTTTGACAGCCAACCGCCTTGAAAGAAATCCTGGACCGCCGTCACCATGTCAACCTTAATTATCTCCCAACACGCTTGATAAAATCCCGACCCGAACCCATCAGGCCCAGCGGCACTGTCGGTATGGATTGAGAAAACCACCTCGCGCACCTCTTCCATGCTTGGCAGAAGCACCAAGCTCTCGTTGTCCTCCCGCGAGACCCTCGGCAGGGGGAAAGTCAATGCTGGGTGACGATCCGTACTTCTATCCGAACTGAAAAGTTGCTCAAAGAACTGCGCTGCTGACTCCTTAATATCCTCCTTCGTTGTCAACCACTGCCTTGCCGGACTTCTTATCCTGCCAATATAGTTAGCTGCACGTCGCTGCCTCATCACGGCATGGAAAAAAGCCGTGTTTGCATCCCCCGCTTGAATCCATTTAACTATTGATCTCTGCCTCCAAAAATCACACTCAATCGCCAACTGATGCATGTATGCTGCCCTAGCCTCATGATAGTCAATCTTGGCCGCAGTAGTCTGTTCCCTGTCATAACCCTCCTCCTTTGCCTTCATAGCTTGGCCAAGCTCCGCCACCCTGTCCCCAATGTTCCCGAACACCTCCTTATTCCATACCCGCAACTTGCTTCGCACGGTTGCGAGTTTCCTATGTAGCTCAGACATTGTTCGTACTGGGATACCCTCCTCCCATGCCCGTCTCACCAATCCCAAGAAAGCATCATGCCGCGTCCAAACATTGAGAAATCTGAAGGCCGCTGATCCCCGTCCCGCCATGCCACACTTAATCAAAAGTGGAGCATGATCCGACCGACCCCTTGCAAGATGCAGCACCTTTGAAATAGCATACTGGTCGGTCCAAGCGCTATTTGCCAACACCCTGTCCAACCGTTGCCACACTGTCCCATTCGTCCATGTGAAAGGAGTCCCCTCGAAGTCCACCGGCGCCAGGCCACTATTAAATATTGCTTGATTAAACTCCTCCATGTTCCGAGCATTCGGAGGCGCCCCCCCTTGTCGTTCCGAGGCCTCCGAGATAACGTTGAAGTCCCCGGCCAACATCCAGGGAGATTGCCGTTCCCCCGCAAGCGTCTCCATGACACCCCAAAGGGGTCTTCGAGCTACACCTGTGCATCGCGCATATACTGCGGAAAAATAGACTTTACCCGTAGGGAAACTGAGTTCCATATCTACCAACTGATCCGCATGTGTGTTGAAAGCTATATTAAGCTGCAGCTCCCAAAACACCCATATCTTCCCCTCCGCATAGGATGCTGCCGAGGAGCACCCTAAAAATCTTTGCACATATTCCAAACGTCCATCCTCCAACATAGGTTCCAACAAGACCAGAATTTTTATGTTATAGTCATGCTTCATCTTTTTTAAATAATGAAGTGAGTCATTTTTTGACGCACCCCGTATATTCCAAACCAAAAAATTAAAGGGACTTAACATTAGAACGGAGTGCATACCTCTTTCTTGAGCCCCTACCCCTTGTCGCCGGGCCTTGTTGCCTCTCCGTATCTGCCCCCATGCTGCTGTCCAACGTGTTTTGAAGCTGCCCCTCCGCCATCTTGCTCGTCCCTGCACTCCAGCACCTCTCCAACCTGCCCGCCTTCAAGCGACGCGTCTGCGCCTGACAGAGTTCCTGCATTGACACCCACCTCTTAGCCTCTCCCCGCACTGGACTCAGCGACCTCGCTCCCCTGGGATTCCCCATCTCCAACAGCTCCTCACTCTCCCCTTCCAGGGCTGCAAAGGTATTACTGAGAGTAACCTCATCTCCCTTCCTCCCAATAGGCGCGAGCAGCAATGCTTGCAACCCCCTTGAATCTGGATCCCCTGCTCCTGCCTCCTCTATTACCGCCACTGTTAACGTATCAGGCGCCTGCCCCGCCGTTTCCTCCTTGCACCCCCCCTCCACTGACGTTTGTTGAAGCCCCTCCACTACACCAGCATCACCTGTCCCCTTATTCACCCACCCCTCACCTGGAGCCTTCTCCTCCGACAACTCCCTCTCCCTCCCCCCTGTTCCCGCGCATCCTCCTCCCTCCCTTTCAACCTACCATGTTCCCCGACAGCCTCAGAGGGCGCCATCGACTGCGCTGCAACTGGCTTGAGATCCGGAAACTTCTTGAAACAGTCCTGCTGAACGTGCCCGAACCTCTCACAAAAGGAGCAGAAGGCCGGCCACTTCTCATACTCCACTGATTGCCAGAACCCATACTCCTCGTCGCCAATCCATAATCTCTTGACTGGTGCGCGTGAAACGTCAATCTCCACCAGCACTCTCGCCACCGACGGCCGCCGTAAGTTTCCCGTGGCCGCATCAATCTTCATCAGACGCCCTAGCACCGACGCCAGTTTCATGAGTGGATTCTTGCCAAAGAAAGGTAATGGCAGTCCAGGGAAGCTTACCCATACGGGTGCAATGGAAACCTCCTTATTTGCTGTGAAATCCAGCGACCATTTAGAGATTGTCATGGGCGAACTCCTGATAAACCATGTCCGGCGCACGAACAGTCGATTATAATCCTCCTCTACGGTTGGCCTGAGCAAAACATGCTTTGTATCCAGCAAGGCCACCGCACATTCCCCCTTCAAACCAAGCGATAAGATGAACTTTCGCACCACCTCCATCGGCGGCCTGCTATACGCAAATCTGCCCACCAGCGCATGCTCAAACGGACGTGCTAATTCCAAGATCTCTGTCCTCGAGATTCTGAAGGCTGGTTCTCCACGATACGTGGCAACAGCCCCTGGATTGAAACCGTCGACTTTGCCTCTGTCGGCTACCACCGCCGCAAACCTCAACGGCGGCTTCGCCCCCCCTGCGTCAGAACAGCCGCCGTGGCTGTCGCCCCCCCTGCGGCATAACAGCCGCCATGGCTGCGCTGCCTGCTAGCGTCAACCCTAACTTACCTTATTTAGCTGCAAAGAGTGTTTTGGCCGAGAGTGTTATCTTGATCCTTCTTTATCAAGTGTCATGATCATTGTTCATATATGCGATGAATGATTTGTTTATTTACTTTCGTTTAGCATTACTTTCTCTTGTTTGCAGATAAGTACGTAAAAACAATTTTATGTGAAAAATAATATAATTTTTCTAAGTTATGAAATTTCTTGGTTTTGCTTGACTAAAGTAATACATCTGGAGTTAGAATAATTTATCGCCTTAGCATAAAATGTTAAAGGTTTTTGTTTCCATTACGATAAATTGAAGTCCTACAAGATTGGTAGATAATCAAGCATTTAAATCACTCTTGGGGATAATTTTTGGGATTAAGTTAGAATTAAGGTTTTAAGCGATCATTAGAAGGAAAAGTGAAAAGTCTAAATTACCCCTCACTATATTCCAAATTACCATGCAACACAAGAACCAATTTCCGGACAACATCATTCCTCATCACTCTTTCGCCCAATGCACAACTTCACCATCTCAACACTCAATCCTCACAAACACTCAACCTCCCTCTCAAAACCGTGGCATCCATCCTTCTTCCTCTTCATTTCTGTATCACAAACCACCACCGCACTCCACCTTCACCCGTGAGTATCGACAGAGAGAGAGAGAGTGAGCGGGAGAGTGAGCAGCAGCTTCATCCGAGAGCTGCAATCCGTGAGCTGCAGCGACTCTGCTGCTGTCCGTAAGTCTGAGGAAGGAAAGGAAAAGCTGTGCGTAAGTCCCACCCATTCTGCACTTCCATTTCTACCAGCTGCAATCAATCTTCCAGCCGCAACAACCACCAGCTCCACCGTCTGCCACAGCCAAGCGAACCAACACCCTAGTCGCGCGTGAGCCAAGAGCGAGAAAAAAAAATTTTCAGTTCCCTTGTGCGTAAGCTAAGTCTGCTGTTGAGGTAAATTTCGGATCTAGAACACCTGATTAGAGGTTGATTGAGCTAATTAGGAGCATGCATGTTGAATTTATGCGTTGGATGATGATCTAGAAAAGAAAAGAAACCTGATGTGCGCTGAATGTGGGTTTGCCGAGACTGTTTTGGATTAATGCCGAGCTAATCTGTGTAACTCTGGATAATCTGAGTTTGCATTGTTAATTAAGTAACTAATCACTAACTAATTAAATTGTTTAAAGCTTTGCATGTTGACCTTAGACCATCGGATGATGAATTTAGGGAAGAAGAAAAAAATTTCTGATGTGCGCACATTTGGACTGCCGAGACTGATTAAGAAATGCTATGCTTAATTTGTTTAATTTCGACAATCTGAGGTTATAATCCTAATTATCCAAGTGAAGATAAAATGTTTAAGGACATGCATGTTGAGTTATGCGATTGGACGATGGAATTAGGAACTTGGGAAAATTCTGTTTTGATGAAATGGAACTACCGTGAGCTTAAAGTGGAAATGTAGTTCCTAATCTTCTACATTGTGATGATCTGAGTTGATACCTATGTTTATCTAGCTAACAACTTGACGTTTGAGGCTTGCATGAGGCTAAGTAGTTCGGCTAACCAAGAAAATAAAATGAAAACAGAAAATTGTTTCATGCATGAACATCCGAGACTAGTTGATATAATTTCTGGATTTCAGTGATGTTTGCAGTTGGTAACTAAATCTGATGTTGAGCTGGAAATGTTAACTGTCTAGCCAAGTAATTGCATGCTGAACTTGAGAGTTTAATAGCATTTTTAGCCAAGGAAATGTTGGATTTATGAACACTAAAGTGCTGGAATTTTTAATGACCGAGAGGTTGAGCAGAAATTCTTCAACTGGTTTCTGGAATTTTTTCCTTGGAGTATAATGGTTTTGAAATGCATGAAAAATGTGTATTTTAAGTTGTGTAAGTTGTTTAGCTATGAAACATTTGATATTTTGGAGGATTTAATCAAAAATGTTGAAGTGTAGATCTGGAAAAATTTCAAGCGTGTTGATAGAGATAGTAAAGGAATTTTCCAGATTTCTTTTGGCGAATTTCAGTTCCAAAACTGCTGTTTCAAGCTGTAAAATATTTTATACCCATTGATTTCACTTTAAGAAATATTAAGAGGGTTATGCATGTATACCTTGGGATAACAATTTGATTATACTATGGTTAAAATGTTGAGATGGAATTCTTGATAGTTTGGAATAACAATTGCTGGAAAATGTTTTAGTTATCCTTGTTTCTGAACAATAAAAGTTTGGTTGAAATGTTGGCTATATTGTTATAAGAAATAATTGTTGGATGCTAAGGGCTAATGATTGATGAAGCCCTTGGCCATTTGAATGATTTTATACAAGTGTTAAAGTGTGATGAAATTAACTGCTAGAATTGCTTGGAGGCTTTATATTTATTTTGCTTCAACTGTGATGTGATATGAACTTACCAAAACCAAGAGCTAATGATTGACGAAGCCTTGGTCATTTATTCCATTTCGATCAGAAGTGAATCTATTGAAAACCCAGGGCTAATGATTGACGAAGCCCTAGGGATTTTCTATTAAAATGTGATTTTGATTTGCTGGCAAATTTGAACCATAATGTGATTTTGAAATGGGATCGAAATTGTGAAAGTCGTTTCGACCCTGTGAACTCGAGCAATTTTGATCAAGCTAATCAAAAATATTTTTACGCTAGTATTACACGATAAAATTCAGTAATTAGTATTTTGCCCTAAATCTTGCCAACCGACAATTTTCCTTTAGCTTAAACTAGCCTTGATAGTTATAGAAAATAATTTTTCTAGCTTTTAAAACCCTAAGTCTTGTTTCATTTCCTTTCCTTTCTTTAAGACATGTCCCTTGCTAGTTTTCTAGAGGAAATTTCCAAAATACGAGATTTTAACTATTTTAACTAAACGTACATAAAACTTGTTCGGCAAGAAACATTATTTCACATAAAATAAAATTAGTTTTAGTAATACTTTTACAAGAAAAGTAATATTAAAGAAACTTTACAAAGTATTTTACTAGTTTTAATACTACATGGTTTGTTGAATTATTCCAAGAAAATAAACTAGCTATACTATGAATAATTTTTCCTACGTAATCCTAGAACTAGTATAGCCAATTTATAGTTTTAAAATTTGGTATTTTAGGGTTTAGCGAGGACGCAGATTTTGATTCCCAGCTTGATCAGTAACTTCACTCTTGGTGAGTGTCCCTGCTTGTTCTATTCCTACCTGATTTAAGTGCTTTCTTGACTTGATATGTGATAATAGCAAAAATGGTTTCTGATCCATTGAAGTGAGCAGTGTGTACTTTATCGCACTAGCCTTTCGAGTGGTGACTTGCGTGAAACATTTTTTTTCGTGAATCTAAATGTAGTTGCGTCGTTGGGTGAATCCCTCGACTCGTGAATCCAACTGCAGTAACGTCGTTGGGTGAATCCCTCGACTAATTTCCTGAGGGTATACTCAAGTATACTGCTCCCAATTTTCTAAGGGTATATCTCAAGTATACTGCTTCCTTTATCTTGTCGTGCGGGCCCGGAGCTGGGGTATGTCTGGTGGCCGGAGTCAGAAAATAAGAGAATCTACATGGACCGTAAGTAGTGAGAGTTGACGGAGGGTCAACTACGATAACTTTTGATCAAGCGAGGCAAATGGCTCCTGAGAGCCCCTGTATCCTACCTTGTGCTGTTATACGCTTTCCTAGTTATTTACTTCAGTTGAAATCAATACGTGTTAGTTGTTTTATTTCATTGCATGTTTTGGGGCACCACTGAGCTTTAGCTCACCCCACGTTTATTTGTTTTCCTTGACAGGTTCTGGCAATTGAAAGCCTTAGAACGTGTCCGTGTTTATTTTTGGATATAAGTGAATACTATGACTTCTTTTGTGGGTTGTATTATGTTCCAGACTTGAACGATGTACCTCTTATTTTGGAATTGCCACTTGAAGCTGGAAAATATGTAAACCCTAATTCGAGCGTTTGGCTTGTAAGTTTGTATTAGTGATGTATGTAATTATCTATCCGGATTTGTACGACTTTATACCTTGGTAGGTAGCACGTGAGACGTTTAAGAGCCGTCGATTGGCTATTTTAAATTATTGCTATCTCTGAAATAAATGTGGATTTAGTAACTGTCTATTTCGGGAGAATCGTTATGGAATGGATGAGGTCATTCTTCTAAAGGATCTAAGTTAGTGTGCTTGCGTGAGTCCTGGCGAGAGTTGGGCAGACGACCCGCCAACCCTCTGGTTCGCCTTAGGGGGAAGTGGGTTCGCCACAACCACAACCTCTTATACAAGATTATAATCATCATATACCATCTACCGAACAAGAAATACAGTTGAAAACCTCAGCCTTAACTCAAGAACATGCACCATATCCATCCAAACCATTGAAATAACTATCATTAACCAAAGATTTGAGGTGCTATACCAACTTAAGCAAGATTAAAAGTAAAAAAATGGTAAACCAAAATTATTACCTTACTAAATCTGATTTCAAGAGTAACCATAGCTTTCCCTTTCAAACTTTTACCAACACACAACCACCTAAGTACTCAAAGGAAGCTTTAATTGGTTTAGAATTTTGTTTTTCTCACTCAATCAAGCAAAACCCAAGATGGATTGAAATGATTTCCTCTCTTCTTTTTCCTCTCACTCTCACGGCTGGAAGGCTGTAAATGAAAGCTTGAATGAAGGTTCAAGAAGGTTAAAATGATAGAAATGAATTTGAGTCAAAGGTGACAAGTGTCACACTTTGATTGGTAGTCAAATTTTGTTATTTTCTCTCTTATTTTTGGTCCAATATTTCGGCTGCCTTGAGGATATTTTGGGGCTGATATTAATCAATTGATAGCAAGGAGATGAAGGTAATAAAGTAGTGTTCAAGTGGTGCACTCACTCGATAACAAACGGTACCCGTCGGTTCAACCCGTTTTTTCTTAAATCGCGTATACTAGGGTTTTAACTTATAATTCACTAACTTATTATTATCACTTCTAATCACACACTTAATATAATCTAAAACTCACTCTTAATCACCAAATTTGATCCATTCTCTGTACCGAATAGTCACACTACGGATAGGCATAAAAATCTTAGTTTACCTTAATGATGAATGCAAAAGGGAAAACTCTTAATTCTATTCTTTATTCTAAACATTGGAGATATAAAATAAGTATTATAGCTATTATAAGGGAATAAATGCCAAATAAAAAGGAATTTTAAGAAAATATGAGGGATTTTACAATTCCAGTGATTATAATTAGGGTTTCGATTCAAAATGAGAGATTTAAGAAAATTGGTTAGTCACAGGTAAACTAGGGTTTTTGTTTAGACTTTAGGGTTTCTAGAATTTAGGGTTTCTCATTTTTAAAATAAAAAATGTCTTAAATAAAGAAATCATAATATCCTCTTGGAGACTAAACAACATTAGTATCCTAAAAGTTAGGGTATCACAATTGGAATAGGTAACATTGGTAAAAATGGTGAATGTGAGGACTCGTACTTTTATTCTTAATTTCACCTATTTTAAAATTATTTGCGTTGGTGTTATTTAATTTTATTATTTTAGCATGAATTTTACTTAAATTATAGTTTTATCGCTTACGCGTCAAAATTTTTCAAAAGTAGCACCGGCACGACTAATTGGGGGATTTGGAGAATTTATCTTGGACTAGTACGAATGAGTACTAGTGGTGCAAGAGAAACTACCTTACAAGATTAGTATTTGAGTGTAGCAAACAAGAAGGAAACCAGTAGTGCATGGCACTATTCGGGATACTATTCATAGATGACCTTTTTCCCACCAAAAAGCTAGCTTTCTTCTCACCTTCACATCACAACTCAAGCTTCATCTCCTCTCATTTTCTCTCTCATTTGGCCAGCCCCTTGAAGCTCAAAAGAGGAGGAGAAAAGCTCCAACTTTCTTCACCAATATTGCTCCAAGAATCCATACAAAACTCTTAAAACCTTTGGAAGTTTATCTAGTTAGAAGAAAGCTCCTACCTTGGTGGATTGGAGGTGCATAGTTTGCCTCTACTTAGGGTTCAAGAAGCCTTGAAGAGGTAACAAATTTCACTTCCCTTGATTTTTAGTTTTATACAAGAGTTAGTAGTGGTTATAAGTTGTTATGCAAGGAGGTTTGAAACCATAACCAAAACTAGGCTAGATGACTTGAGGAAACCCTTGTTTTCTTGCTTTATATCTAGGTAGATGTCTTGAGGTGGCCTATTAGGTTGCGGACTTGAGGATTCTTGCATGTTTGTTTCTTATTATTGTGGTTTATGGCTTGGTTTGTGGCTTGAATGTTGGAGAGAAAACTTGAAGAGGAAGAAGGGAGGTGTTGTCCGAAATTTTGCTGCTTTACTTCCTTGATTTATTTTCAAATTTTGTTGCTCAAATGGCTGTAAAAACAGTTGTTATATGTTAGATTGTGTACGTAAAAATTATCTCTCAAAAATCATTTCATTTGATTGGGTAAAAGTTGAGTTTTGAGAAAAAAAGCAAATCAGGAAAAACTTGTTCAGGACAGCCGACCAGGGTATATTTAACAGCCTATAAATTTTCGTACAAGAGTCAAAATCAAATGCCATTTATGGAATTTGAAACTAGACTCCAAGGTCTTTCTAACGGTATAAAATTCCCTTGCTAATTCGTTTTTTGCAAGCCGTGGCGACCCGGCAAAGTTGACTGATTTACTCTTACTGTTTTACCCGAGAAACCTGCCCAGCTGCATCTTGCAGCTTATTTTCACTCCTCTTCTGAAATGAATTTGAAGACGTTTTCTTCCAATGATTTTTAGTACTTTGAATGTAGTTTTTAACTACAAAAACCACACTAAATTTGGACTTGTGTAGCTCTAGTTATACCTGGATTTTAAAACTGTGTTTATGCTCCAAGGCTGGAAATCCGTAGATCAGGTTTCAAAAACCAGTTTTTGTAAAACTGTTGTGTCTTGGTGTAGGAAAATCCAAATCGAGTTCTGCTTATTGCGTTTGAAACTAGACTTGAAATTTTTAAATTTTTGTAAATTCAGAGTCTAATTCGGTTTCTATTAATTTTGCTAAATTTTCAAACTTCACTGAAAAATCGAGACTGTTTTGCCCTATTTTAACGAAGCGTGTACTTTATCGAGCTCGATCTAAATGAAACATGAAATTTTCAATGATTTAATGATTGATACATTAGTTGTGCATGATATAAGCCTTTTGGCTGAATTGGGTCCTGCCCTTCGTTACCGATCGACTCGAGCCAGAAGCGGACTCGGTTACTCGAGTATTACCTTGTTGTCGGGTGGAGTTCGACCAACGTCCGGAAGGGGTGAAATAAAATGAATGAACGAGTGGCAATGAATGAAATGAAGGGTTTTACTTCTCAAAATGCATTTTCAAATAATTGGAGGAATAAGGGGAATGACAGGAGAACGACCGAACGAACGAACGAACGAACGGCTCCATATGAGCCTGTATCCTTTTAATGAATGTGTTATTATCGCTTTCCATTGTAAATGTTTCTTGAACTAGTGATACTCTATGTTTAATGTATTGGATTGATTGTTTGATTATGTGTTCGGAACCTCACTGAGCTTTTAGCTCATCCCTTTAGTTTTGTTTTCCTTAACAGGGGAAGGCGAGCAAGGACGAGAGCTCAGTAGAGACTAGCCTAGACTAGTTTCTTTGATTTTGTAATGGTTCTTGCCCTAGTGCTCGGCACGGGCAGGATGTATGGTGAATTGAGAACCTTTGTATATTCGATGTTTGTACTCCCTTTTGAGTTAGCAATGTATATAAGTTTTGCTTTAAGTTTTGGATCGTTGTTATATTTATTCTTGGTTTATTCTGGTTTCGATTGAGGATTGATGTGAACGACTGAGTCCCGGCGAGAGTTGGGTAGGTGATCCGCTGACCTCTTTGGTTCACCTTAGGGAGAGGTGGGGCTGTCACAGTTGGTATCAGAGCCTACTTCGTGTGGTCTCTGCGCGAAGTGAGCTTGGGCTAAGAAGTGAATAAGTATGAAGGATTAAGTGCTCGTTGAACTTAAGTTATGGAGTCATGAATTGTTATTAGGCCTTAAATCTTTCTCTCGGTATTTGGGGACAATTGATAGGTATGTCAGGTAGGAATCTCGATTGTAGATAGATTACTCTTGGGACTGGCCAACTCAAGATGTGAATTATCTTATTTCGGATTCTTGTGCCCGAGTACTCCAGAGTTGGGATGGTGTTAAGTATTGGAGATTTGGATTTTGGGAACATGAATAGACTTTGTTTGACTAGAATGAGTACAAGAGGTCAACGGACATTTAGTTCAAATAGAAAGTGAAGTGAGAGATCGGACGGGGGCTATGTTAACCAAGTGTGAAACGGCTTGTCGTGTTATCTTCTTGTTTTGACTTTGTATTGCTACCGTGTGTATTTGGCTTGTGGCATGGTAATAGCCACATGTATAGTACTTGTGACAGCCCCACCTCCCCCTAAGGCGAACCAAAGAGTTCGGCGGACCGCCTGCCCAGCTCTCGCCGGGGCTACAGGGTCGAATTACTCCCACTTCTATAGCACACGTGAAAGAAACCAAAGAAAACGAACGATTGGGAAACCTCCAAGTTAAATGTAACTTACCAACCCATAATATTGTAAAAATCCCTGCCAGATTTTTTTATTTCTATTTTTTTCCTTTTCACACTTGGATACTACACTCGTTCGAAACCTCAGTAATTTCATTAAACTCCGGTAGCCATAAAGAATGAACACATTCGAGCGGGGTAACACATGTACCTGATTAAACACTTATATATATATAAATACATGATTGCAAATTTACAAATCAAAAGGGAGTTGTTGGATCAAAATACATTCACAGTTTCTATCTATTGAGGAGCTATACAAAAGAATATATATCTAGCTCAACTCATGCTTCCAAACATCATTGTTCCCAAAAGATTTTCCTGTAAGGAAAACAAGGATAACAAAACGGGGTGAGCTATAAGCTCAATGAGGTACCAAAAATAATAACAGTCAAGAACCAAGGAACTTCATGCTCAATTAATCACATAGGTGTACCAAATAAGGAGATATATAAACAACTTAGACAGAAAGGGTACAGATGGCTCTCAGGAGCCAATTTCCCGTTGCAGTACTTGATCCGACTACGTTGACCCTCTGTCAACTTCCAACTAAAGAAAACCAGTCCAGTAGAACACCGCTTTAACGCCGAATCCCGTTCACCATTCATACCCCCTTACCGGGCCCGAACGCCAAATAAAACAGGAATGGTAATACTCGAGTATACCGGAATCAAGAGTCTCAATACTCAAAGATTCCATAAAAACAGGCACCCACGGATTGTCAATTTTCTCGACCAAGCCCTTGCATGGCTCGATTTAATTAACTCCCCATGAGGTTGAGCTCAGGTTTAACAGGACAATCAAGTTTAACAGGACGATCGTGGACACACTTCCAAACGATCGAATACAAGTGCAAGTAACAAGTTCAAGTACATAACAAGTACCAGTAATAGATTCCAGTTTGTTCAGTACAGGCAAGAGAACGAGTGTGATAAAGTACACCCTCGTCTCATACAAGATAAACGGTCAGGAAAGATATTCAAGTAGCAAGTTGCAAGTACAGAAAACCAGGTTAACAATAACTCAGGGGAGTGGTACACTCACCTGATTAAACAAGGATAATTTCAGAAGTTTCCTTCCCAAGCGTGGCTTCACTCGTCGTTACCTCCTAGAACAATCAAGGCAAACACTTAAGACTCGACTCCAAGACCGAGTATGGAATTCGCAAGTGAGACCCGATTACGAGCCATATGCCTAGTCAAAAGAACCATTAATGCAAAGCAAAGAGGTGACCTCGGAGTGAAAAGGTAACAATTAGTCTTAAAAGCATGAACAACCTCAAAGCCCTTCCTACAATGACTGACCAAATCCAAATTTGAAGTAGATAATGAAAGCAAGATCAATACTAGGAAAACAGAATTTTTCCAGTTCCATGTGACCTTATATGAAAAATCATATCTCAAGTTTTGTAATTCCAAAATTAATAAAAGTTATACCGTTGGAAAATACATTCAAAGGGCTATAACTTTCCAGAAAACACTATTGTAAGATTCAGAACGTAAGTCAGTCGAATTCAAGTCGCAAGTTGCTATATTATCCAGTGGATGACAGAACAGGTACAAGATTTCAGTCAACTTTGAAAATTCACCATAAATTGGACAAATAGAAACAGGATCTGAATTCACACGATTTATAGCCCTATGAATCTAGTTTAAAACGCAACAAACAGAACTCAATTCCGACATTTCTACATCAAGATATAGCAAATCTCCCGAGACTGCACCGAAGCTCCTACAAACATTTGGACAGCACTTCCCCTTGTCTCTCTTTACTTTTCCAGCCATCAAGGCTTCTTTTGTTTTCCTCAATCACTCCCAAAGGCACACATAAAATAAGTTCATTCAATAGCCATTCAGTAAGCTCCAAGTAGTACAGGTACAATTCAAGCTAGGGAAAAGTCTGGAAATGAAAGTTAAACTCTAAACCAAAAAAATAGTTTTTGACATCATTTTACGGTAATGGCACCAAAGGCACTACAATTATCGGATGAAGGTACAAGACCCACTGTTTCGAAGCTAAGAGATAGAGATACAATGTTCCAGAAGGCAACTCTGTCCAGTTTCGAGTGTAACAAGGTCAAAACTGCAAGATACTACACCAGAACCGGAAAAACAGATTCACAAAACGCATTCTGGTGTAAACATCATAAAACAAGCTACCTAAGTCCAAATCCAGTAATTCCAAAGCCATCCGTGTGACGACCCCACCTCCCCCTAAGGCGTACCAAAGGGTTCGGCGGACCGCCCGCCCAGCTCTCGCCAGGACTCACTTACTATCTCAATCGAGTCATGTACACACATCCATGAACCATAAATAACATTCCCAATTCAAGCTTATAATTTACATTGATAGAAATCGAGGTACAAAGTCTCAATACACCGAACTAGTTCAAAACGTATACAATCTAAGTACAACATGTTCCATTCGAGGAATAGCGCGAGTACAAGTCAAAAATCAAACAACTAGTCTATGCTATACTTTACATATCTCACACCTCGCTCGTACCCCTGAAAGGAAAACAAATGGAGTGGAATGAGCTAAAAGCCCAGTGAGATTCCAAATAGCAAATTGACCATTATTTATAAGTACAAGTTTCGATATAGCAAAGTAACGAGCATGAAGAGTTCATAAATGTGAGCAATAACACGTCAAGTAGCAATCTTAAAATGAGCGAGTGTAGAAGTTTTTCAAAAGAAACAATAACCCAATAAACAATAATCACTCCAAAGTATAAGGATACGGATGGCTCTCAGGAGCCAAATTCCCATTGCATTACCAGAAGCTTGATCATGTAGTAGTTGACACTCCGTCAACTTTCAAGTAAGTAACCAATCCAGTAGAACACCACTTACACGACTCTCCGTCCACCGTTCAACCCCCAGCTGGGCCCAAAATCCTCAATAAACACGGGTGGTAATACTCGAGTATACCGATTAGTCGAGGAGATATCAGTCCACTCGACAATACAAGAGACCCAGGGTTCGTTACCCAATCGACCAAGCCCTTGCCGGCTCGACTAGAGTAACTCGCCACAGGGTTTCTGGAATTCCAGGAAGTGCGCGCATCATAAACAAGTATATCAAGTCAATTGCAACAATAAACAAGTATATCACGTAAGGGCAAGTGCGATAAAGTACATTCTTGCCCTTACAATTCACGTATATAACATGTACTCATATTGGTCACGTATCAAGTTCAAATATCTAGTGCAATTCGGTATTTGAAAGCACTCACCAAAAGATATAGTGCCTTTACTGGTCACTTTCAGGTTATACTCCGGGTTCGGAGTCCAAATCTGCGATAAAACTCAGTTTGAGAACTTTGAAACATGATTAAGATTCGAAACTTAGACGTTTCGTTCAATAAAATCAAGAAATTGAAATTCGCTCGGATAGTAGTCGTGAAACACTTGCTCGCTTTTTAAACGGTAAAACTTTCTAACATTTATACTTGAAAATGCCATGCGAGCCGAAAGTACAAGAGAAACATATTCCAAATAGTCATTATTTCATTTCTCAAGGGTACAAGCTCGGCCAAGTCCTTACTTATATACCTCGAAACAAGAAGACTCAAGTACCCTAGTTGGTTCAAGTACTATTCATATCAACTCGACCCAAGTCGCAAGTGTATTTATATAGTCCTCGAGCGTAAATTTGGGCAGCATGCCCTTTGTGTTTACCTAATTTTCCAGCCATTTAGGCTTCATTATTTTTCCTCAGCCAAATCCCAAAGTCACACATATCAGCAATTCAAGTCAAGAGCCATTCCATAGGCTCACAATATCATAATAACAAGAATCGTATTAAGTACAAGTGCAGAAATTCAATTTAGTTCAAAACAGATTTGACGTACAAATGCGGAAATAACATATCCGAGGCTACGCTTATCGGATTAAAACGAAACCTATGCCATTTCGAAGCTAAGACACAGAGATACAATATTCATGAATATCACTTAGTCCAGTTCCTAATGTAACTTAGTCAAATTCTCGAATTACTAAACCAGAAACCAATTCGTCGGCTGTTTAAACGCAGAACACTGTAATGAACATAACTCAGTGTAAGTCCAATTCAGGTGTTCTTAGAGGAATTTTAAAGCTACTTCAGAACACTACAACTTTCATGTTTTGGCCCAGAGCTAAATCAGAATGGATCCTGGTCAAAAAACGTGATAAACTGGACTTAACTGCTGAAACGGACTGCTGGGAAATATTTGAAACAGTAAGGGTATTTCGGACTTTTCATGACCTACGTTGTTCCGATTGAGCTGAAATTTTACAGGCACCTATAAAATACCATTCTCTACAACTTTTCTTCTTTGACCCAAGGCCAATTCGGCCTCTAACACACAGATACAAATTCGGACAGAATGTTGGCCAAATTTTCCAGATTCTGAAATTTCTAGTTTTTAGTGAATCTTTCCTTACTTTTTTGGTCCAATCACTACCACAACACCTTATGAAACCTCAATTGCAACATATAAGCATCTTGCAACAATTTGGGCAGAATTTCCCCAAACCCTAGTTCATGAAATAAAAAGGGGAAAACTACTAAAACATGCTAATCTTCCATGATTTCACCATAATATCAGGTTGCCAAGCTTAATAAATCAAGATTGAAAGTAAAACTTGGAGAGATAAGCTCTCTTACCTTGGTTAGAAGTCACTAAGAGTAGCTCAAGCTTTCTCTTTCCAAACTTTCACCACCAAACACTAACTAACCACTCAAGGACAAGATTAATCGGTTTACTTTGTTAGATTTCTCACTTAGTTGCTAGAAATCAAGAAGAAATGAAGAAGTTCCTCCCTTGTTCTTCCTCTCTCTCTCTCTTGGCACTTAGCAGAAAAATGAAGGAAAAATGGGGCTTAACTTGTCTTATAAGAGATTAAGAGAATTAGGACTAATGGTGTCCACAAATCTTGGCCAACACTTGAACCAATCTTGACCACAAAATTTTCTTTCTCTTGCCTTGCCTTTGAGCCACACATTCGGTCAAGCTATCATTATGAGGGGGAAGATATTTTGCTCAATTAGTAATGAGCTTATACAGTAAGAAAGTGGTGGTCAAGTGGTGCGTTCAAACGGTAGTGCGCGGGACCCGCCGGTTCGCGCCGTTTTTCTTAAAAACACACGTACTAGGGTTTTTCTTCCCATTCACTAACCTTATATCATTGCTCCTATTCACATATTATTTCTCACTTAAAAGTCACTTTTAATCACCAAATTTGATCCTTGCTCCGTTCCGAAAATTCATCCGGCGGAAAAACGCGAAAACCCTAATTTGCCCCAAATCTTGAAACCGAAGTGTAAAACCCTATTTTCTAGGTTCATCTGCACTTATTGTTGAACAATTGGGTAGTAGGGCTTTAATAAATGAAAATTTTCAAATAAAAGGAAATTTTAAGAAAAAGTGAGGAATTTTCCAATTCCAGTAATTAAAATCAGGGTTTCAATTAAAATGGGAAAGATTTAGGAAAACCGGTTAGTCACGAGTAAACTAGGGTTTTGACTAAAATATTAGGGTTTCCAGTCTTTTAAAACAAAATAAGGTTTTAAATCAAACCCCAAAGAAATACACTTTAATGTTTTCTTCACAAACAACCTCCTAATATTCGGGATGTTACAATCTCCCCTCCTTAAAAGAATTTCGTCCTCGAAATTCATCCATGCACCCCTGAATAGCATAGGACATTTTCTTGTATATCCATTTCTAACTCTCAGGTCTCACTGTAGCCAAAATTTAGCTTAACAATAGCAATCACGAATCATACCTTCTACTATCTCCGAGGCGTACACTCTAGCTGGCACTTCTGACTTAGTCACGCGATCTCAACTTATCGTAAAGGTATCACTCTTTGGTATTCGGGGACAAGAATCCAAAAATATGATAATTCACTACTCAAGCTGGCCAGGCTCAAGAGCAAATCACCCGTATTAGAGGTTCCTACCCAACATACATATCTAAGGTCCCCAACAATAGACAATTATTCCATACTTAACAAGTCAATTCCCACAGTCCGAGGACCCTCTCCCGGCACGAGCTCAATAGGAGCTCTGATACCATCTGTGAAGACCCCACCTCCCCCTAAGGCGTACCAAAGGGTTCGGCGGACCGCCCGCCCAGCTCTCGCCAGGACTCACTTACTATCTCAATCGAGTCATGTACACACATCCATGAACCATAAATAACATTCCTACTTCAAGCTTATAATTTACATTGATAGAAATCGAGGTACAAAGTCTTAATACACCGAACTAGTTCAAAACGTATACAATCTAAGTACAACATGTTCCATTCGAGGAATAGCGCGAGTACAAGTCAAAAATCAAACAACTAGTCTATGCTATACTTTACATATCTCACACCTCGCTCGTACCCCTGAAAGGAAAACAAATGGAGTGGAATGAGCTAAAAGCCCAGTGAGGTTCCAAATAGCAAATTGACCATTATTTATAAGTACAAGTTTCGATATAGCAAAGTAACGAGCATGAAGAGTTCATAAATGTGAGCAATAACACGTCAAGTAGCAATCTTAAAATGAGCGAGTGTAGAAGTTTTTCAAAAGAAACAATAACCCAATAAACAATAATCACTCCAAAGTATAAGGATACGGATGGCTCTCAGGAGCCAAATTCCCATTGCATTACCAGAAGCTTGATCATGTAGTAGTTGACACTCCGTCAACTTTCAAGTAAGTAACCAATCCAGTAGAACACCACTTACACGACTCTCCGTCCACCGTTCAACCCCCAGCTGGGCCCAAAATCCTCAATAAACACGGGTGGTAATACTCGAGTATACCGATTAGTCGAGGAGATATCACTCCACTCCACAATACAAGAGACCCAGGGTTCGTTACCCAATCGACCAAGCCCTTGCCGGCTCGACTAGAGTAACTCGCCACAGGGTTTCTGGAATTCCAGGAAGTGCGCGCATCATAAACAAGTATATCAAGTCAATTGCAACAATAAACAAGTATATCACGTAAGGGCAAGTGCGATAAAGTACACTCTTGCCCTTACAATTCACGTATATAACATGTACTCATATTGGTCACGTATCAAGTTCAAGTATCTAGTGCAATTCGGTATTTGAAAGCACTCACCAAAAGATATAGTGCCTTTACTGGTCACGTTCAGGTTATACTCCGGGTTCGGAGTCCAAATCTGCGATAAAACTCAGTTTGAGAACTTTGAAACATGATTAAGATTCGAAACTTAGACGTTTCGTTCAATAAAATCAAGAAATTGAAATTCGCTCGGATAGTAGTCGTGAAACACTTGCTCGCTTTTTAAACGGTAAAACTTTCTAACATTTATACTTGAAAATGCCATGCGAGCCGAAAGTACAAGAGAAACATATTCCAAATAGTCATTATTTCATTTCTCAAGGGTACAAGCTCGGCCAAGTCCTTACTTATATACCTCGAAACAAGAAGACTCAAGTACCCTAGTTGGTTCAAGTACTATTCATATCAACTCGACCCAAGTCGCAAGTGTATTTATATAGTCCTCGAGCGTAAATTTGGGCAGCATGCCCTTTGTGTTTACCTAATTTTCCAGCCATTTAGGCTTCATTATTTTTCCTCAGCCAAATCCCAAAGTCACACATATCAGCAATTCAAGTCAAGAGCCATTCCATAGGCTCACAATATCATAATAACAAGAATCGTATTAAGTACAAGTGCAGAAATTCAATTTAGTTCAAAACAGATTTGACGTACAAATGTGGAAATAACATATCCGAGGCTACGCTTATCGGATTAAAACGAAACCTACGCCGTTTCGAAGCTAAGACACAGAGATACAATATTCATGAATATCACTTAGTCCAGTTTCTAATGTAACTTAGTCAAATTCTCGAATTACTAAACCAGAAACCAATTCGTCGGCTGTTTAAATGCAGAACACTGTAATGAACATAACTCAGTGTACAAAAGTCTAATTCAGGTGTTATTAGAGGCATTTTAAAGCTACTTCAGAACACTACAACTTTCGTGTTTTGGCCCAGAGCTAAATCAGAATGGATCCTGGTCAAAAAACGTGATAAACTGGACTTAACTGCTGAAACGGACTGCTGGGAAATATTTGAAACAGTAAGGGTATTTCGGACTTTTCATGACCTACGTTATTCTGATTGAGCTGAAATTTTACACGAACCTATAAAATACCATTCTCTACAACTTTCCTTCTTTGACCCAAGGCCAATTCGGCCTCTAACACACAGATACAAATTCGGACAGAATGTTGGCCAAATTTTCCAGATTCTGAAATTTCTAGTTTTTAGTGAATCTTTCCTTAATTTCTTGGTCCAATCACTACCACAACACCTTATGAAACCTCAATTGCAACATATAAGCATCTTGTAACAATTTGGGCAGAATTTCCCCAAACCCTAGTTCATGAAATAAAAAGGGGAAAACTACTAAAACATGCTAATCTTTCATGATTTCACCATAATATCAGGTTGCCAAGCTTAATAAATCAAGATTGAAAGTAAAACTTGGAGAGATAAGCTCTCTTACCTTGGTTAGAAGTCACTAAGAGCAGCCCAAGCTTTCTCTTTCCAAACTTTCACCACCAAACACTAACTAACCACTCAAGGACAAGATTAATCGGTTTACTTTGTTAGATTTCTCACATAGTTGCTAGAAATCAAGAAGAAATGAAGAAGTTCCTCCCTTGTTCTTCCTCTCTCTCTCTCTCGGCACTTAGCAGAAAAATGAAGGAAAAATGGGGCTTAACTTGTCTTATAAGAGAGTAAGAGAATTAGGACTAATGGTGTCCACAAATCTTGGCCAACACTTGGACCAATCTTGACCACAAAATTTTCTTTCTCTTGCCTTGCCTTTGAGCCACACATTCGGTCAAGCTATCATTATGAGGGGGAAGATATTTTGCTCAATTAGTAATGAGCTTATACAGTAAGAAAGTGGTGGTCAAGTGGTGCGTTCAAACGGTAGTGCGCGGGACCCGCCGTTTCGCGCCGTTTTTCTTAAAAACACACGTACTAGGGTTTTTCTTCCCATTCACTAACCTTATATCATTGCTCCTATTCACATATTATTTCTCACTTAAAAGTCACTTTTAATCACCAAATTTGATCCTTGCTCCATTCCGAAAATTCATCCGGCGGAAAAACGCGAAAACCCTAATTTGCCCCAAATCTTGAAACCGAAGTGTAAAACCCTATTTTCTAGGTTCATATGCACTTATTGTTGAACAATTGGGTAGTAGGGCTTTAATAAATGAAAATTTTCAAATAAAAGGAAATTTTAAGAAAATGTGAGGAATTTTCCAATTCCAGTAATTAAAATCAGGGTTTCAATTAAAATAGGAGAGATTTAGGAAAACCGGTTAGTCACAAGTAAACTAGGGTTTTGACTAAAATATTAAGGTTTCCAGTCTTTTAAAACAAAATAAGGTTTTAAATCAAACCCCAAAGAAATACACTTTAATGTTTTCTTCACAAACAACCTCCTAATATTCGGGATGTTACAATCTCCCCTCCTTAAAAGAATTTCGTCCTCGAAATTCATCCATGCACCCCTGAATAGCATAGGACATTTTCTTGTATATCCATTTCTAGCTCTCAGGTCTCACTGTAGCCAAAATTTAGCTTAACAATAGCAATCACGAATCATACCTTCTACTATCTCCGAGGCGTACATTCTAGCTGGCACTTCTGACTTAGTCACGCGATCTCAACTTATCGTAAAGGTATCACTCTTTGGTATTCGGGGACAAGAATCCGAAAATATGATAATTCACTACTCAAGCTGGCCAGGCTCAAGAGCAAATCACCCGTATTAGAGATTCCTACCCAACATACATATCTAAGGTCCCCAACAATAGACAATTATTCCATACTTAACAAGTCAATTCCCACAGTCCGAGGACCCTCTCCAGGCACGAGCTCAATAGGAGCTCTGATACCATCTGTGACGACCCCACCTCCCCCTAAGGCGTACCAAAGGGTTCGGCGGACCGCCCGCCCAGCTCTTGCCAGGACTCACTTACAATCTCAATCGAGTCATGTACACACATCCATGAACCATAAATAACATTCCCACTTCAAGCTTATAATTTACATTGACAGAAATCGAGGTACAAAGTCTTAATACACCGAACTAGTTCAAAACGTATACAATCTAAGTACAACATGTTCCATTCGAGGAATAGCGCGAGTACAAGTCAAAAATCAAACAACTAGTCTATGCTATACTTTACATATCTCACACCTCGCTCGTACCCCTGAAAGGAAAACAAATGGAGTGGAATGAGCTAAAAGCCCAGTGAGGTTCCAAATAGCAAATTGACCATTATTTATAAGTACAAGTTTCGATATAGCAAAGTAACGAGCATGAAGAGTTCATAAATGTGAGCAATAACACGTCAAGTAGCAATCTTAAAATGAGCGAGTGTAGAAGTTTTTCAAAAGAAACAATAACCCAATAAACAATAATCACTCCAAAGTATAAGGATACGGATGGCTCTCAGGAGCCAAATTCCCATTGCATTACCAGAAGCTTGATCATGTAGTAGTTGACACTCCGTCAACTTTCAAGTAAGTAACCAATCCAGTAGAACACCACTTACACGACTCTCCGTCCACCGTTCAACCCCCAGCTGGGCCCAAAATCCTCAATAAACACGGGTGGTAATACTCGAGTATACCGATTAGTCGAGGAGATATCACTCCACTCCACAATACAAGAGACCCAGGGTTCGTTACCCAATCGACCAAGCCCTTGCCGGCTCGACTAGAGTAACTCGCCACAGGGTTTCTGGAATTCCAGGAAGTGCGCGCATCATAAACAAGTATATCAAGTCAATTGCAACAATAAACAAGTATATCACGTAAGGGCAAGTGCGATAAAGTACACTCTTGCCCTTACAATTCACGTATATAACATGTACTCATATTGGTCACGTATCAAGTTCAAGTATCTAGTGCAATTCGGTATTTGAAAGCACTCACCAAAAGATATAGTGCCTTTACTGGTCACTTTCAGGTTATACTCCGGGTTCGGAGTCCAAATCTGCGATAAACCTCAGTTTGAGAACTTTGAAACATGATTAAGATTTGAAACTTAGACGTTTCGTTCAATAAAATCAAGAAATTGAAATTCGCTCGGATAGTAGTCGTGAAACACTTGCTCGCTTTTTAAACGGTAAAACTTTCTAACATTTATACTTGAAAATGCCATGCGAGTCGAAAGTACAAGAGAAACATATTCCAAATAGTCATTATTTCATTTCTCAAGGGTACAAGCTCGGCCAAGTCCTTACTTATATACCTCGAAACAAGAAGACTCAAGTACCCTAGTTGGTTCAAGTACTATTCATATCAACTCGACCCAAGTCGCAAGTGTATTTATATAGTCCTCGAGCGTAAATTTGGGCAGCATGCCCTTTGTGTTTACCTAATTTTCCAGCCATTTAGGCTTCATTATTTTTCCTCAGCCAAATCCCAAAGTCACACATATCAGCAATTCAAGTCAAGAGCCATTCCATAGGCTCACAATATCATAATAACAAGAATCGTATTAAGTACAAGTGCAGAAATTCAATTTAGTTCAAAACAGATTTGACGTACAAATGCGGAAATAACATATCCGAGGCTACGCTTATCGGATTAAAACGAAACCTATGCCGTTTCGAAGCTAAGACACAGAGATACAATATTCATGAAGCTCACTTAGTCCAGTTCCTAATGTAACTTAGTCAAATTCTCGAATTACTAAACCAGAAACCAATTCGTCGGCTGTTTAAACGCAGAACACTGTAATGAACATAACTCAGTGTACAAAAGTCCAATTCAGGTGTTCTTAGAGGCATTTTAAAGCTACTTCAGAACACTACAACTTTCATGTTTTGGCCCAGAGCTAAATCAGAATGGATCCTGGTCAAAAAACGTAATAAACTGGACTTAACTGCTGAAACGGACTGCTGGGAAATATTTGAAACAGTAAGGGTATTTCGGACTTTTCATGACCTACGTTGCTCCGATTGAGTTGAAATTTTACAGGTACCTATAAAATACCATTCTCTACAACTTTCCTTCTTTGATCCAAGGCCAATTCGGCCTCTAACACACAGATACAAGTTCGGACAGAATGTTGGCCAAATTTTCCAGATTCTGAAATTTCTAGTTTTTAGTGAATCTTTCCTTAATTTCTTGGTCCAATCACTACCACAACACCTTATGAAACCTCAATTGCAACATATAAGCATCTTGCAACAATTTGGACAGAATTTCCCCAAACCCTAGTTCATGAAATAAAAAGGGGAAAACTACTAAAACATGCTAATCTTCCATGATTTCACCATAATATCAGGTTGCCAAGCTTAATAAATCAAGATTGAAAGTAAAACTTGGAGAGATAAGCTCTCTTACCTTGGTTAGAAGTCACTAAGAGCAGCCCAAGCTTTCTCTTTCCAAACTTTCACCACCAAACACTAACTAACCACTCAAGGACAAGATTAATCGGTTTACTTTGTTAGATTTCTCACTTAGTTGCTAGAAATCAAGAAGAAATGAAGAAGTTCCTCCCTTGTTCTTCCTCTCTCTCTCTCTCGGCACTTAGCAGAAAAATGAAGGAAAAATGGGGCTTAACTTGTCTTATAAGAGAGTAAGAGAATTAGGACTAATGGTGTCCACAAATCTTGGCCAACACTTGGACCAATCTTGACCACAAAATTTTTTTTCTCTTGCCTTGCCTTTGAGCCACACATTCGGTCAAGCTATCATTATGAGGGGGAAGATATTTTGCTCAATTAGTAATGAGCTTATACAGTAAGAAAGTGGTGGTCAAGTGGTGCGTTCAAACGGTAGTGCGCGGGACCCGCCGGTTCGCGCCGTTTTTCTTAAAAACACACGTACTAGGGTTTTTCTTCCCATTCACTAACCTTATATCATTGCTCCTATTCACATATTATTTCTCACTTAAAAGTCACTTTTAATCACCAAATTTGATCCTTGCTCCGTTCCGAAAATTCATCCGGCGGAAAAACGCGAAAACCCTAATTTGCCCCAAATCTTGAAACCGAAGTGTAAAACCCTATTTTCTAGGTTCATCTGCACTTATTGTTGAACAATTGGGTAGTAGGGCTTTAATAAATGAAAATTTTCAAATAAAAGGAAATTTTAAGAAAACGTGAGGAATTTTCCAATTCCAGTAATTAAAATCAGGGTTTCAATTAAAATAGGAGAGATTTAGGAAAACCGGTTAGTCACGAGTAAACTAGGGTTTTGACTAAAATATTAGGGTTTCCAGTCTTTTAAAACAAAATAAGGTTTTAAATCAAACCCCAAAGAAATACACTTTAATATTTTCTTCACAAACAACCTCCTAATATTCGGGATGTTACAATCCGAAAGATTAGAAACAGGGATACATTTCATCAGAAGACCTCAACAACCAATTCTGAAGCATTCCTAACCAAAATAACCAATTACAGACGCAATTCTCAAATTCGGGTAAAACCAGGACAGCAAGGGTAATTTCGACTTTTCTCAAGCTACGCCATTCCGATTGACCTGAAATTTTGTAGGTACCCCTAAAATGTCATTCCCTACAACTTTCATGTTTTAACCCAAAGCCAATTCGGCCTCTAACCATGAGCTACCTAACCGGACAGAATGTATAACTTTGAAACCCTAGTTTTTCCAATTTTCTTCCAAAACAGAAATTGCTTGCAATTAACCACTTTTCCCACCTCCTAGCTTCATTACATACCAATTCCAATCATCATACATGCCCACATAATCATATTCATATGAAATCAGAAAAATCACCAATAATTACAAAACTTCACCAATTCAACCAAAAATCAAGATTAATCCATAAACTTGCATCTCATACTATCACCAAGCATGAATTAAACATTATTAAAGGGAGGAAAGGAGTCATTCACCACTCACCTTGGTAAAACAAGAGAGAGAGCAATTAACCACTTTAGCTTTCCAAATAACTTCACAAAACAACTCACCAACACTCCCTTAAGGGTTTCTATGGAACAAAAACAAGAGTAGATGGTTGAGTGATTGGATTTGAGCAAGAGGGAATCAAGAAATTGAAGAGGTTTTCTTTCTTTCCTTGCTTGAGAGAGCCGGCCCTTTGAGCTTGCAAATGGAGTAATTTTTGGTAAAGTTTTAGTTTATTAAGTCAAATGGTAAGACATGGAATAGTAGTCAAAAGTTCAATCCAATAGCCAAGTGACACTTGTCACCTAATTAATGCATCTATATCCTTTTTGTTTCCTCTCAAACCAATCCAAATAGCAACCTCTACTTATCTCTTAACACCCGACAATTTAAACCCAGTATCCAAAACTTAACCTAGTTGGCCGAATTTTTCCGAACTTTTCGCACTAGTGGGTCCCATGTCCGGTATACGCTCTTAATTTCTCAAAAACTATTCGATACTAGAAAAATCACCTAAAAACTCTATCTACTCCTTAAAAATATCTAGAAATTTTCCTAATCACGAAAATGCAGAAAACAAGCCTTTTAAAATATAATAAACCTAGAAAATGGAAAATTACAGGTTCTCACAGTACTTGTTGCATTTGATCTTGGTTACTTGATATGTTTCTTTGTGAACTTGGTGTGGTAAATTTTGCCGTTCTAGTCAATTTACTTTGTTACATACAAAATTACTTTTTGAAAAAACAAAAAAAAAGAAAAAAAGGAATGGATGGGAGACGTAGTCATGGACGTGGAGCTAGTCGTGGCCGTGGGGCTAGGCAAGCTCAAGAACCGAGAGAAGAAAGAGAAACAGTGGCCGAGCAAGAACATGGACCGAGGGTTGAGGCCGGAGATCAAATGGCGACGGCGATGCAACAAATGACAAATATCCTAGCACGACTAGCAGATCAACAAGGTCAAATGTCAGTGAATCAACCCCGGAATCCTGAGATAGGAGAGGATAGGGCTCTTGAGAGGTTCCAAAAGTTTCTACCTCCGAAATTTCAAGGAGGGCCTAATCCGAATATAGCTGAGCAGTGGTTGGAGGCAATGATTAATATCTTCACGGCTTTGAATTACATGGAGCAAAGACAAGTAAATTTTGCTGTATTTCAATTCGAAGGACCAGTGTGACGGCCCCACCTCCCCCTAAGGCGTACCAGAGAGTTCGACGGGTCGCCTGCCCAACTCTCGCCAGGACTCACTCACTCGAATCACGTGCACACATCCAGACCCAACCTCCCCCTAAGGCGTACTAGAGGGTTCGACGGGTCGCCTGCCCAGCTCTCGCCAGGAGTCACTCACTCGAATCACGTGCACACATCCATGTACCATAAATAACATTGCAATTAAAACTTATAATTTATATTGATACCAAATCAAGGTACAAAGCCTCAATATACCCAAACGGTTCAAAGTATATACAATCCCATAACAAAATGTTATATTCGAGGAATAGCGCGAGTACAAGTCAAAAGTCAAAAGTCAAAATAACTAGATTACGCTAGTCTTTGCACGTCTCACGCGTCACTCATACCCCTGTAAGGAAAACAAAACTAATAGGGTGAGCCAACGCTCAGTGATGTTCCAGATATCAAATTGTCCAGCAAACAAGATAATAACAAGGTAATAGTGAAATAGCGAGCAAACAAGTTCAAGTAAAGAGATAATACTTCAAGTAGTCAAGAAATGTGTGGATCATGTTCACAAGTAAGGATACAGTTGATCATGTCTCGGCTCCATCCCAGCTTGATCGAATAGTAGTTGACACTCCGTCAACTTTCAAGTAATAACTAGTCCAGAAAGAAAACTCCACTTCTCGCCAGTCTCCGTCCACCAATCAACCCCCTTCTCCGGGCCCGCATGCCACACGAAACATGGGTGGTAATACTCGAGTATACCGAATTGCCGAGGAGATAACACTCCACTCGACCTTACTAGTGACCCAGGGTTTGTTATCTAATCGACCAGGCCCTTGCCGGCTCGACTCGATTAACTAGCCACAGGGTTTCTGGAATTCAAGGCATAATATAATTCATGTGCAGGTAGAGCAAGTCAAGTAAAGTCGATAAACAAGAACAAATTTGGATAGGGCAAGTGCGATAAAGTACACCCTTACTCTATCAAATCACATATATATCACGTATTCACGTTCATCAAAGATAAATGGCAAATATCGAGTTCAATCAGATATTTGGAAGCACTCACCAAAATAGTACCTCTAGGGCTCGTGTCTGGGTGGTACTCCGGGTTTGGAGTCCAAATCTGCGATAAAACTTAACTTGAGAACTTTGAAAATCAACTAAGGTTCGAAAATTAAGTGTTTCGTTCAATAAGAATCAAGAAGTTGAAATTCACTTGAGAAATAGTTGTGAAATAGTTGCTCGCTTTTCAAACTGAAAAATTTGATAACATGTTTGCTTGGAGATGACTTTTGAGTCAAAAGTGCAAGTAAAACGGTTTCATAGGGATTCATATCGATTTCCTAAGAGTACAAGTTCGGCCAAGTCCTAACGTATAACCCTCGATAAACAAAGTAACAAAGGTCCTCGATAGTTCAAGTGATAATCACTTTTAACCTTTACTCAAGTTGCAAGTGTAGTTTTCTAGTCCTCGAGCGTAAATTTGGGCAGCATGCCCTTTGTTTTTACCTAATTTTCCAGCCATTTATGGCTTCATTATTTTTCCTTAACCAATCCCAAAGTCATACATATCATAGATTCAAATAAATAGCCGTTCCATAGGCTCATAACAACATAAGAACAAAAATCAAAGTGATAACAAGTGCGGAAATGTAACCTAGCAAAAGACAGATTTGACGTGTGGTTGCGGAAAGAACACATCCGAGGCTACGCTTATCCGATTGAGGTACAACTTATACCATTTCGAAACTAAGACACAGGGCTACAATTTTCATGAAGATCACTTAGTCCAGTTTCCAATGCAACCTAGTCAAATTCCCAATTTACAAAACCAAAATCCAACTAGTCGGCTAATTAACCGTACTACCTTTAAATGACTATATCTCAGGTTACCAAGGTCCGATTAAGGTGTTCTTGGAGGCGTTTAAAGGCTAAGACAGAATACTAGAACTTTCATGTTTTGGTAAAAAGCTAAATCAGTATGGACCATAGTGAATAAATACGATTAACTGGATGAATTGTCCAAAACGGATCACTGGAATGCATCCTAGGGCAGCGAGAGTATTTTGGCCTGTACACAGTCTACATAGCTCCGATTGGGCTGAAATTTTGTAGGCACCTATAAAATACCATTCAGTACAACTTTCATGTTTTAGGCCAAGCCTAATACATCTTTTAACTATGAGTAATAAAACCGGACAGAATGTAAACATAAAATTCCAGAAATCTGGAGTTTTTGGGATTTCATGACAATCTATTTATTTTCTTGTTTCCAACACTACCAAAGCCCCTTATATAACCTTATATACAACATATACTAACTATACAACAAGTTTAGGTAGAAATTTATTAAACCCTAACTTTCATATATCATCCAAAATCATCACAACAACTTGCATATCTTGTAATCAAGCCAAAACATTAACTAGATAACATCTTAAACCAAAATTTAAAAGAACAAGAACCATGATCAGATCTTATACCTCAAAGACAAAGCTTGGAAGAGTGATACTCCACCTCCTTTGGAAATTTTTAGTTCCCCTAGCTTCCCAACTCACAACTCACTCTTTAATCGGTTTAAAATTTTGATTCCTCACTTGGATAGTGCAAATCAAGAAGGAAATGGTTTTCTCTTGCTCTCCCTTTCTCTCTCTCTTTTCTCAGCCAAGCAGCAGAAAAAAATGAAGAAGAAAGGCTGCTCTTATGGTGTTAAGAAGACAAGAGGATTAGGATTAATCTTGACCACAAGCTTGCCAACACTTGGCACCTTCAACACCACACAAAATTTTCTTTTCTTTCCATGCATTTTGGCCCCAAAATTTCAGCCAAGAGATGGCCATGAGGGGGGGGGTATTTTGCCCAATTAGTAATGAGCTTGTATGGTAAGAAAGTGGTGATCAAGTAGTGGTTAAATTGGTAGTACACGGTACACGTCGGTTCGCTCCGTTTTTCTTAAAAACACACGTACTAGGGTTTTTCCTTCCTCTTCATTAACCTTATATCATTGCCCCTAATCACATATTATTTCTCACTTAAAAGTCACTTTTAATCACCAAATTTGATCCTTGCTCCGTACCGAAAATTCATCCGGCGGAAAATCGCGAAAACCCTAATTTTGCTCCAATCTTGAAACCAAAAGTGAAACCCTACTTTCTAGGTTTATTTATACTCATAGTGGAATGATTGGGTAGTAGGGCTTTAATAAATAATAATTTCCAAATAAAATGCATTTTTGAGAAAAATATAAGAAATTTGTGAGTCCTCACAACCAGCCCGTGTGAGAACCCTCATTTTAAAATACAATTTCCCCAAACTACATGCCTTGCACCAAGATTTAAACCACCTCTTATGTGCCTAGCATTATATTTTACAATGTGTTACGACAAATCCCTTATATTGACCGTTCCTTGAAAACACAATTCTCTTATTTACATGCCTTATTATAAGATCTAAACCATTTATTACATACCCTTACAATACATTTTCTATATACTATAATAATTTCCATGCATAACATTCCATTTTATTTTACTTGGAGTAAAATATTTTCTTGAGTTAGTTTAAGTTAATGCACCACTTGAATTTGTCCAAGTCTTCTTGTTTTAAGTAGTAGAGATTTTTTTTGTGAGGGATTAGAGATGTTTAACAATTATTGGTACATTTGGAAAGTTAAGAAGACCATTAGTCAAAGGGTAAGAAAGGTTAGGCTATTAATGAAGCCATGTGGCAAAACCTTGACCATGAGCTTGATGACTAAGGATTAAGGGACAAAATAAAAGCTAAACAAACCCTTTTTTTTTCCCTTAGAGTGGCCGAACCCTTAGCCAAGAGAGAGAGAGAGAGAGAGAGCTCCATAAACAAGGTTTTCTTACCTAAACAAATCAAGGGCAAAATCCAAAAGAGAGAAATTTAGGGTTTGTAAACAAACTCTCTTTGGTTCTAATGGTGAATCAAACCTTGAAGCCTCTACTTTGGTGGATTTCATGGTGATTTGAGCACCTTGCAAGTAAGGTAAGTACTCTTTAAATTGGGGGTTTTATGTGGTAGATCATCTATTATAAGCTCTAATCATGACTTTCAAGTTGTTGTGGTTGGAATTGGAAGTAACCCCTTGAATTAAACAAGTAGTGGATGAATTGTTATTATGCACACCAAGTGTTTGATGAAATGTCCAACCCTTATTCATGTGTATTTATGAAGTATTGATATGTTTTAAAGCCCTATTTAGTTAGATTTAATACTTGATATGTGCAGAAGGTGAAAATAATGAGAAGAGTCAAAGTTCGAAAATTTCAAGTGTGCAGACCGAAATTTTAGGGGTTGCTGTCCGGTTTTTGCCTTGATGTTTCATGCATATTTTGGCTACAAAAGTGAGTGATATATGTTGGGTTATGTGTGTGTAGGTTGTCTACAAAAAATTAGCCAATTTGGTTGAGTAAATATTGAGTTACAAGCAAAGGAACAAAACTGGACAAGGTCCAGAATTTTCTGTCCGGCAATCTTGTAAAGGCCATAACGTTTTACTCACTGATCAGAATTGAGTGCCGTTTGTGGCATTTGAAAGTAGACTCTTAGAGTTTTAAAACGGTATGAAGCTAATTTTCTGGTTCGCCTTGAGCGATCCGTGGCGAGTCGTGGAAGTTGGCTGCCTGGGCGGTACTGTTCATCCGTGGCAGTCCAGAAATTTCATTTGGTTTCTTAATTTGGAGCCACTTATGTTGGGATTTTGGAAATGGTTTCTTCTAGACAAATTTAGCCTTATAAACCTAGTTTCCAACGCAACTGACGAAACCTAATTCTGACTCTCCTACAATGACCGGTGACCATTTTCCCGAGACTGGCCGGCCGACACTGTTCAAACCGAAAATGAAACCTTTGAATTTAAATGAAACCTTTCCTTACCAAGCAATCATATGAACACTAAACATGTATTTTCATGAACTTTTACTATACTTTGGACCTCATTTACATGAAGGATTAAGTAGCTTACCATAGTTACTTAGCTTCTTCATGAACCTATAATTTAATGAGAAACGAATCTTATTGTTATCATTTTCATTCGTTGCCCTTGGATCGGGAAATGGAGGTGACTGTAACTGAATCAATTGAAGTTGATAATGTCGCGCCCCGTTTTTTTGATAAGAAAAATAAATGGTTTGAGAAAGATGTTTTTGATTCAATTTTGATTGGAAAATGATTTTTTGTGAGTTGAAGAAGATATGGGTCACAATGGGACTTGGAAAGCGACGATTTGACCCAAAGAATAGTTTTAAAAAGGGTTTGAAAAGAAAAGTTTGGAGTCGCCACTTGGTAATGATTTAAGGTGTACCAAGTCACCTAAAAATGAGATTTAAAGTCAAGTAGTAATAAACCCTTTTTAAAACGACTCCTAGTCCACGTAAGCCAAAGAAAAAGGTTCGGGAGTCACGTTTGACAAAGGGGAAGGCAAGGGTAGGATCCAAGGCACCCCTTTGACCTAGCCAAGGCTAGTTGCGCGACTTAACCTTACCTTTCCTAATTTTCTACCCAATGTATGTATCGCACGTTGGATATGACTATATGAATGCAAAACGGAAAGGAAAATGCAATCCTAAATTTTACGATGTCTCTTGTGAGGCTTTTGGTCCCAAACCACATGAATTGTGGCGGCCAACAAAGGAAAACCTCATAGAGGTCGATTAATGCAAATGAGAGTTCAAATTCAAGTGTGCAAGTGTGAAAGTGTATGAAAGATGCAAGAAATGTAAGTGCAAGTGTGCGAATGTATAAAAAGGTGCATGTGTGAAATTGTATAAAATTCAAGTGTTTTTTGTGTGCAAGTGTGTGAAAATAGAATAATAGATATATAAGGTAAAGTGGAATTTCATTTGTGAAGTGAAAATAAGCAAGTGATAGGTAAAATGTAGTAAAAAAGTATGGTTTGAGAAATGTGCAAAATTGTGGTTAAAAGTGTATGGATGTGATAAAAATGAAAGTATGACCCTAGGGGAATGCAACAAGTCGGGTACGGGGGTTGACTCCTAACTTTTCGACTTCTATTTTCCCTTTGATTAGAAGGCAAAACTAGCGTGCTAAGGCTATCGAGTAGCCACACTCGCTCGTTTTCCTTATCGGAAGGGGACACTCAAGCAAAATGAACCCTATAGCTAGCATGAGATGCAAGTCCTAAAGTGAAGGGGAAGGGGTTTGAGGAACATACCAAATGATAAACTAAGGAAAAATGCGTGATATGTGGTGATCATGCACTTCATGAAAAAGGAAAAAAAAACCTATTGGGTCTAGCATTGGACTAGCCCCTCCTATGAATTCCGACTAGCGTTGGACTAGTGGAAACGATAAAAGAAGCCACAACTAGTGTGGTGACGTACATTCATTCATTCCATTCATCCACACTATAAAAAGCGAGTAGACATGCGAATCACTTATAAACACGTAGCACATAACACTTAGCATGCTTGACTAGATGCAAAATCCTAATAAAGCATTTAACATATAACACATAGACATGCAACCATTACATTTGCTAACTAAAACAAAAGGGAAAGGGAAAATGGACCAAATTACTTGCTACGCCCTATCTATTACAAGCCAAGAGGTGTACACATACCCCATTAATAAAAATCAAAAGTAAATGAAATAACTGAAAGGAAATAAGGAGAGGCCAGGAAAGCAAGTAGACATGCAAATTTCAATTAGCACATTAGTCCACATAGGAGAGAAACAAAAGGGGTAAAAGAGATTATACCTCCCCGTTGGTGATACTAAGGAAGTAAACAAACTCAACTTGGCTAGAGTCACCCAAGAAAAGACTAATTTAGGCTAAAATCACCAAAAACAAAAGATTAATGCACCAATTTAGTGATAAGATATAAACTAAACAATTTGAATCCACCAAACATCAAACTTTCCCTCAATTGCAACTCAATGAAGTCAAAACTACTTAAAGACCAAGGCAAAAAGCACGATCATCCAATCCCCAAGCATAACATCTACTAAAAGACCCAAAAGCAAGCACTACTCAATCATTTGAACCTAATTGAAACATTTAAAAACACAAAAAGTTCCCCAAGTAAATAACAAGATCCAAGCAAACATTTATGGAAACTCGAAGGTCCAAGAATGAACAAGGGTCCATGAATGATTTAAACATGCATTTTTTAAAACTCAATAGCAACCATTAATCAACCAAATAAAACCAATTGAAAAATTTAAGAGCTTCAAAAGTCCCAAAAACAATGAAAGGCCAAATGATGACTCAAAATACACCCACCTTAGGACCTAATTGTAAAGAAATGAGAACATGCTTGGGCTTTTGTGGAACATGGAGAAGCTTGAGGGATTAAATTGATTAAGTATTCAAATTACTTGGGCCATAGTGAGCTAAGGGGAAATTTGAGGGGTTTAAGTGCTAAATCTGAAAGATTTTCATGCATGCGATCTGCACGGAAGAAGAATTTCTGCAACTTGAAGCTTTCTACAACTCTAATTTTCAAATGTATAATGCCAATTCACATGCCCAAATCTAATCCAAGCTTTTTCATCAAGCGCAACAACTCTAAACAAGCAACTGAATACATAACTTTGATATCTAAACAAGCTAGAAACTCAGTAAGAAGTTATGCAAATTCTGGAAAAAAAAATTTTTTGCAAAAAGAGTTTTTGAACTTCAGCAGCTAATGAAACTTTCAAAAGTTTGTATATCAGACTTCAAGATACAAACCCATTAACACCAAACCTTAACATCTCTTATTAGCTAGACATCATGATCACCTAAACCCCAAATGTAACCACAAACCATTAAATGCATAGCTGAATGAAAAGAACACATGCTGTGGTTACCAAATGAAAGGATCGGCTAATCTTCATACAGCAATGTGGATCAAAAATGAAACTAATGACCTTCCCAAACGCTACTTTAATATCAGATGCTATTCATGGCATTCCAATCATGTATGAATCAGAAAAAACATGTCAATCGAACCACAGCTTTAGCAAACAAAGAAGAGAAAATGCAATGCCCGAACTGCTGCAACCAGTCGAAAGGTCCCAACTTATTGCAACAAAATTTTCAAGCAGATCCAAAGGCTCTAACAGACCCAAGCTATGCAAATCAAGATTAAAGATACAGCCCTTAACCCATCAAATTGGAGAAAGCTACGATTTTTCATTCAAACGACCAACTATCACGCAACTGCTATCTCAGCAACCGAAAGGAAAGAAAGATAAAAGATAATAATAAAAAAAATAGTTGCAACAAACAAAAAGGTTCCATCTTGTTTGCAGGGAGGCCAAAAAGACCGTTAATCACTACCATAAGTAAAGAAAGAAACCTTGATATCAAACAGAGAAGAAGAAAGTAGGAGTCTATATACCTGGACAGCAACAAAAGGCAGCAACTTGGAAAGATCTTCAATGGATAGCTTACTGTGAACCAAAACTCAGACAACGATGATGGAGGCCGACGATGGAGGTGCTGGTTTTCCTTTCTTCTTGCTACCTTCCTTTTCCTTTTGCTTCGAATGTCCCAGCTTCACTCTCAGCTCTCTCCCTGTCTCTTCTTTTCTGACTTCAGCCGAAGCCCTCCTTTTCGTTTTCACTTTCCGTTTTCCCAATCCTTACGGCCGCGCCTCCTTTCTCCTTTTCTCCCGGCTTCCCACTCTTCTCTCCTAATTTCTCTTAGACGCTACTTTCAATTCTTTCCTCAGCCGTCCGTAATCCTTTTCTCAGTCTCTCTTGCTTTCTCTTTGTTTTGCAGATTCCTCCTAAGCCTACTCTCTCTCTCGATCGCCGTTTTTCTGTTCTTTTTTCTCCCCAGATTTTTCAGCCGTTCCCCTCTCTAAAACCCTCTTCCAATCTCTCGGCTGTTGTTCCCTTTTATAGGAGACTCCAGCCTTAAACCCTCACCTCAACGTTGAGGATGAGGGACTTGTTACTTCCATCAAATCTAGCCCTCCGCTGGGGGCGTGCGTGACTGTCCTTTGCACGCTGCAAAAAATTGCAGCGTGCATGTTGCGGTATTTTATTTTATTTTTTATTTTTTATTTTTTCAAATTAATTACAGAAATGATAAAATAAAGTATAAATAATAATAACAACAAAATTACACAAACCAGGTAATAATAATAATAACAAAACAAAAAATAATTTTAAACAAAAAAACTAAACAAAAATGGCCATTTTTAATTAATTCTTCAATTTTTCATTTTTCATCATTTTCTTTTTCTCAAAATAACTTAATAAAAAATAACTAAATTGCCCAAAGATTGAATTTAAAGAAATAAACATATTTTTGTGAACAAATTTTCCTTTTCTTTTTCTTTTTTTTCCATATCCAACTAAAGCCTATTTTTTTTCTTTTTCCTCTTTTCTTTAATTTTCTCTTTTCTCCCTTTTTTTATAATTTTTCATTTTCATTTTTCCTTCGAGAAAGCATTGAATAAAAACAAAATGACTAAAACATATTTTTGATGTTTTCCTTTTCTTTTCTCTAAAAACTCTATGCTAATCTTAAACTTAAAAGCTAAAACTAAAAACTAAAAGTAAAAGTAAATAAAAATAAATAGCAAAAGAAATAGGTCAACTAAAAGGGCGAAAATGAATAAAACTAAAATATCATAACAACTAATAGTGCAAAACACACAATAACGAACTAAAATGCAAGCAATCTAAAATGAAAATCATGAAATAAATGATACATACAAATTATTCAAAATTTGGTGTCTACAGTTTGCCCCTCTTTGTCTGAGTTTTGAAAAAACTTGAGACAAAGAAGTAGACACCAAATACTTACCTGTGTTATTGGGCTGCAAAAGATTCCAACGAACAGGAATTCTAACACGGGACTGACCCGACCAGAAAACGGGACTGGCCCGAACAGAAAATTAAAACGGGACTGACCCGAACAGGAAATTTAAAACGGGATAGACCCGAATAAAAATTTAAACAGGACTGACCCGAACAGAAATTTAAACGGGACTGACCCGAACAAGAATTTAAAACGGGAAGTGCTCACTAGTGGGACTAACCCACGGCTAGTGGCGGAATAAAAGGAAATGCTCACTAGTGGGACTAACCCACGGCTAGTGGCAAAGAAAATGAAAATGCTCACTGGCAGGACAAACCCAGCTCCAGTAGTAATGAAAATGAAATGTCTTGACAATCGGACAGTGGGATCAAACCCGAGCCTGCCGTGATGAACTTGATTTGATTTTTGACTTTGATTTTTGATTTTTTTGATTTTTTGATTTTTTGATTTTTTGATTGTTTGATTTTTGATTTTTTGATTGTTTGATTTTTGATTTCTCCTGACTGAGAGAGACTTGTCGAAATAATTTGCCCCAGTGTGATGAATTGGTCAGTGGGATTAAACCCAAGCCTGCCCAATGGGAAGTTGGCGGCACGAAGTCCAGGCCCAACGTGATCTTGTGAAGTTGGCGGCACGAAGTCCAGGCCCAACGTGATCTTGTGAAGTTGGCGGCACGAAGTCCAGGCCCAACGGGATCTTTGGAATGTTGGCGGCACGAAATCCAGGCCCAACGTGATCTTGTGAAGTTGGCGGCACGAGGTCCAGGCCCAACGTGATCTTGTGAAGTTGGCGGCACAAAATCCAGGCCCAACGGGATGTTTGGGAAGTTGGCGGTACCAAGTCCAGGCCCAACTTGATTTTGGAGATGTTGGCGGCATTAAATCCAGGCCCAACTTGATCTTTGAAATGTTGGCGGCATGAAATCCAGGCCCAACTTGATGTTGGCGGCACAAAGTCCAGGCCCAACGTGATCTTGTGAAGTTGGCGGCACGAAGTCCAGGCCCAACGTGATGTTGTGATGTTGGCGGCACGAAACTCAGGCCCAACGGGATGTTTGGGAAGTTAGCGGTACCAAGTCCAGGCCCAACTTGATTTTGGAGATGTTGGCGGCATTAAATCCAGGCCCAACTTGATCTTTGAAATGTTGGCGGCATGAAGTCCAGGCCCAACGTGATCTTTGAAATGTTGGCGGCACAAAGTCCAGGCCCAACGTGATCTTGTGAAGTTGGCGGCACGAAGTCCAGGCCCAACGTGATGTTGTGATGTTGGCGGCACGAAACTCAGGCCCAACGGGATGTTTGGGAAGTTGGCGGTACCAAGTTCAGGCCCAACTTGATTTTGGAGATGTTGGCGGCATTAAATCCAGGTCCAACTTGATTTTTGAGATGTTGGCGGCATGAAATCCAGGCCCAACTTGATCTTTGAAATGTTGGCGGCATGAAGTCCAGGCCCAACGTGATCTTGTGAAGTTGGCGGCACGAAGTCCAGGCCCAACGGGATGTTGTGAAGTAAACCCAATCCTGCCATTGAATTGGTCAAGAAATTGAGTGTGATTGTCACGAAAGTGAGGGATAGGAGGGTGCGTGGCAGACGCTGAAATTTTGCCAAAAAAAGACAACAAGAATTTTAAAAGGTTGAGATTTGAAATTGATTTCTTCAAGAAATAAAAAGTTAAACCTAATTTTGATTGATTTATTGATTGATTTTTTTTTTTCGAAATAAATTTGCCCCAGTCTCCACCGATTATTGTGCAACCGATCACTTGATTTGCATTATGGCATGGTTGCTCTTCCTTAAAACTTTGATTCACTTCTTCTTTGGTCCGAACCCCTCAGTCATATAAAAATTCTCGGGCGACATTTCTCAATTCAAAAAGTTGCCCCAGTTTCGTCCTTTGAGACGCGTATGAATCTGCAAGAGAAAGAACAAATAATGCCACCACCATTCTGTGAGGACTCGCAAATTCCTTGCATATTTCTCAAAAATTCCCTTTTATTTGAAATTATTTGGAAATTATTATTTCATGTTATCCATGGTTCAATCACCCTAGAAAAGTGCCAATGACCATAGGAAATTAGGGTTTTCCTATTCGTTTTCAATTCAAGGTGAAAACGGATTTTTTCGTGTAACCGCAGTATAATTATCCGGTACCGAGTAAGGATCAAATTTGGTGCTTAAAAGTGACTTTTAAGTGAGAAATAATATGTGGTTAGAAGCAATGATAAAAAGTTAGTGAGTTGAAAGTAAAAACCCAGGTACGCGCGATTTAAGAGAAAACGCGTCACACCGACGTGTACCGTGCACTACCGTTTGAACCACCACTTGACCACCACTTTCTTGCCATACAAGTTTATCATTAATGGAGCAAAATATCTTCCCCCTCTTAGCCCTCCTATTGGCCAAAAATTAGAGGTTAGAAATGCAACAAGAGAGAGAAAAATTTGTGGTCAAGATTAGTCCAAGTGTTAGCCAAACTTGTGGCTAGAATTAATCCTTAGCTTTCCAACCTTCTTATAACACAAGCTTAGCTTAATTTCCTTCATTAATTCTGCATCTTGGCCGAAATAAGAGAGAGAGAGAGAGACAAAGAGAGTTCATCTCATTCTCCTTCATTTCTTCTCCAAATCTTGAAAAGTTTCTTCTATTCGCGCAAATCTACTCCGATTAAGTTGTTATCTAGCACAAAGGCTACCTACCGGTGTAATTTTCTTGAGGAACAAAGGCCTTGAACACTTGTTTCTAGTCTCCTTGGAAAGGTATACATGCTGGAACCTTGACTCTCCGATTAAATTCACGATTAGTTGCTAAATATGTCACATATGGTTGAATTATTGAGGTATGTGGTGAAATAGAGGCTTGGGTCATGATTTTCCATTTTATTGGAATATTTTTCAGCTTTCCTATGATTTTTCTAGTGCTTAAAATTTGGGGCTTTGATGTTTAAAGTTTAATATGGGAAGTTAAGATGGTGAAGCAAGCCAAAAATAAAGAAATTAGCATTTGATTTCAAGAATTTCCAAATTTCTGGAATTTCATGTTTCACTTCTGTCCGGTTTTGTAGCCTTATCTTAGAGGCCGAATTGGCCTTAGGTCAAAGAATGAAAGTTGTAGAGAATGGTGTTTTATAGGTGCCTATAAAATTTCAGCTCAATCGGAGCAACGTAGGATGTGAAACGTCCAAAATACCCTCACTGTTTTAAAAATTTCCCAGCAGTCCGTTTCATCAGTTAAGTCCAGTTTATCACGTTTTTTGACTAGTATTCATTCTGATTTAGCTTTTTACCAAAACCTGAAAGTTGTAGTATTCTGAATTATCTTTCAAATGCCTCTAAGAAAACCTGATTCGGACTTGTGTACTCTGAGATATGTCCATTACAGTGTAATGCATTTAAACAGCCGACGAATTGATTTCGGGTTTAGTAATTTGAGAATTTGACCAAGTTACATTAGAAACTGGACTAAGTGACCTTCATGAACATTGTAGCCCTGTGTCTTAGCTTCGAAACGGCATAGGTTGCGTCTTAATCCGATAAGCGTAGCCTCGGATAAGTTATTTCCGCTTTCATACGTCAAATCTGTCTTTTGCTAAATTGAATTTCTGCACTTGTTATTTCTGTATTTCTTATTCTTATGATATTGTGAGCCTATGGAACGGCTCTTGACTTGAATTGCTTATGTGTGATGTTGGGTTGTGGTTGAGGAAAAATAATGAAGCCAAAATGGCTGGAAAATTAGGTAAACACAAAGGGCATGCTGCCCAAATTTTCGCCCGAAAGCTAAGGTTTATTTGAACTTGTAAAATACTATGACCGTTTTTCCATCTTAAAAACATGATCCTTCTTCAATTGGAAACTCCAAATGTTTACTTACTCTTACCAAATAAAGAGGAGTAGTTTAGGATTTTCTTGAGTATTTTGTCCTCTCTTTTTCATGAATTTCATTAAGACAATTAGTCTATAATATCTACTTGAATATAAGATAAGTTTCAACCACATAAACGATTCCGAAAATGGTATTTCCTAGTCTATCTAGTTGGATTTTGATTTGTCTTTAGTTCAAGTGTTTCCATTAGAAAATTTTATAACCCTTTTGAGTTGGTTTTATGTGTGGTCTATGAAACCCTAGTTATTTTTTTATCCACAAGTCCAAATGTCCACGTTCTACTTTAAAGTCTTTTTATACGTTCTACTCATCATGTGACGAGTCTCTTTGATTGCACCTAATTGGTTGTGACAAATGAGTGGTAATATTCTTTTCATTTAATTTTAGGTTTTCTCGGTGACTAAAGATAATATCCGAAAGGATATTTTGCACGTTGTTGTGCGTAAATAGGTGAGTGTTCTATATACCCGTGTTTTCTGTGACTACCTGATTACTTGACTATCTGTTTACTCGATTTCCAATTTATGTGATTACGTGATATCCGTGAATTACATGCTCCCATGAAATCAATTTGTATTGCTTACGTGCTAAGTGTCCACTTGATTACTTAATTATCATGAATCACATGCTATATGAAGTTGTCCATCATTGTTAGGCGAGTGTGTACTTTACCTCATTCGACCTATTCAATTGATGAATTTTATCATTTACCGTTTACCGATTTACTTGGTTAGTTGTGCATGTTGTAAGCTCTAAGCTGAACTTGGGCCCCGCCTCGGTTACCGACCTACTCGAGCCAGGACTGGGCTCGGTCGGGTAGGTTGGAACCCTGGACAACCGTCGGTATACTCGAGTATTACCACTGGAGGGATAAGGTGATGGCCAGTCAACCGTGGGGATTCGGAAGTTATAAGGTGCAGAGGACCGACAAAGTTCCACCGGAACACCGTATCCTTCAGTATATGGTTACCGTGTATCACGATAATTGTTCCATGCTAAAATGCCAACATGAAATCATGTGTTATACCTGTGATATGCTCCATACCTGTAATAAGTCCCAACCACTCATGAACTATACATAAAGTTTTCTGGATTAATTGTTATTACATGACTAATGTTCCTTGTTTAATTACTTGTTTATGTATATAGAACCTCACTGGGCTTTTTAGCTCATACCACGTCAATTGTTTTCCTTAGCAGGGGAAGGCGAGCAAGGACGAGAGTTCTGTATAGTCTAGTTGATCTAGTTCTTTGGCCTTGTAATGGTTCTCGCCCTAGTGCTTGGCACGGGCTGGTTGTATGAGGAATGAGAACCCTTGTATATTCGATGGTTGTACTTGAATGGTAAAAACTTTGAAAACTTCTGGTGTGTAGAAGTTTCTTATCTTTTACTTGAGCATCTATTGTCTATGGATGTATATACATGATTTGAGTTCCATAGTGAGTGAGTCCTGGCGAGAGCTGGGCAGGCGACCCGCTGAACCCTGGGGTACGCCCTAGGGGGAGGTGGGGCCGTCACACATTCGATCTATTCCTCCTTCAAGAAATGTGTAAACATGAGTACTTTGATGTTTTCCCCTTGATACTTTGAAAACTCGACTTTGCTCTGTGATCTTATCAAATTCCATTGATTTCCAATGCTAATAAGGCCCTTGGTATCCAGGGATTTTCGATAAATCAGGGGGATTGCCATTGGATAAATCCAAAAGATAGATGAGACCATGTAACAAATGAAAGAGTTGTCTATTTATTGACAAAAATTTCTGTAACATGAAAACAATCATTTATTGAAAGAAAATTAATTTTGAAGAAATGAATTTATAAATTCGACAATGTACACTTGAAAAACCAAAAGTATTCCGACTTCAAACAAATGCCACGCTTGACCCTTTAGATATCATCTGCCCTGAGTTCAATGTCGGCAACAGAAAAACATAATGCGAGAAGGAATCCCAAATGAACCGAATCATCAGCTTTCTAATTCCAACCTCACTTTTCTCATGAAACTCTACCTTAGCGCCCTTCTAGGTTTTCACTAAGACCATTCCCACTTCTTTTTTCTTTTTTTCTTTTTGCTTTTTTTCTCTCTTTTTTATTTCTTCTTCTCTTTTTTTTTTTTTTTTTAAACAAAAGTTCCCCTTTTCGGATTTTCGCCTGATGAACAAATCTCGCCAATAGCCTTTATCAACTCAAAAAGATGTGTTTTAGGAGATAATGGCATCAGTGCGACAACCCCTTCCCTTACAACGTGAGTGAAGGCGTATTGACATCATTTGCCATGTGACTTAGAAAAATTTCCTTAAAAGAGGTAATACCAAGAACGGAAGCCAGGACTTTTTGGCTTTTGTAATGGGGTCTGGTGGGGTGTTTAGAAAAGTTAAAGTTTGGAGGCAGATTTCAAGAGTGGTTTAAGTAATCTGAGATCGCATTGTTGTGCCAACCCATTTTAGGGCTAAATCAGAATTTGCCCCAGTTTATGCTCAATTGAGGCCTTCTTTCATTTTCTTTCTCCTTTTGATTTTTCGGCCTTCTGCCATTTTTGAACTTTTCAAAAATTTGCCCCAATTTATTTGTGAACTGAGGTTCTCTTTTCTTCTTTTGTCTTTTGAATTTGTGGCTTTTCACTTTTCCACTTTTTGAAATTTTTCTTTTCAACTCAAACTTGCCCCAGTGTGGGGTTTGCGATTCTCAGGGGTTGCCAAATGAAGTATTTTATTCTGAAGGCTCAAAAGGGATAACTAGGGATATAATGTCTTAATGGGAAAAGAAGAGGGCCTGACTTTCATTCCATTCTTCGCATTAATTCTAAAAGAAAACTTTCGTTTATCAGATGAAAATTTCTTACACATCTCCGAATTGATTGGCTGAGGGAACAAGTGCTCCACCCGGCGATACCTTTTTGATGATAAGAGCACCTTACCAATTTGTGGCAAACTCTCCTTTTGGCTTCATTCTGTACTGATAAAAATCACCTTAATGCTTTGCCTTCTTGTCTGAATGGTCATGATTTGACCCTTTAGTGGTAATCACAGACCAATCCTCTTGATCATATTGACCACGATCGACTGTGTTCAATTGCTTTCTTATTCCTAATCTTGATCCCGATTCGGCTTGGACTTCTTTTATTCCATTCGGCTTCTTTGAAACATTTTTGGATGCCTCTTTCCCACTCATCTCATTTTTGAAATTCACATTCACATTTATGAGATCGCTGCCATCAAATTTCTGAACAGTGATATCCAAAGGGTCAGACGATTTTATTCTGGGCCATCTGAAAAGAATGTGTAAGTCACAATATATAAGACTGTACATTTTATTGAAAAACCATACTTAATATCATGGAACGTGTCTTTAGCAGTCACTTGATTGAAAACTATTTACAAAAAACATATTTAAACAAAAGACACATGTATGAACGATTTTCATTTGTTTTAACAAAAACAACTCCCCAAATTTATCAAAACTTCCCTTCAAAAGGAACCTCACTAATTCAGCCATTTTCAAGATTTTCAGATTTCTTCATTGGGGTTGGATGCCTCAAAGACGTCCTTGTGTTCGGGAAAGGGATTTGTTTTTATGCTCGGTCCTTATTCACCCTTTTTCCTTAGCACTATTTCTCCGACTTCGATCATATCCTGGATTTTATGTTTCAATGCCCGACAATCGTTGGTGGAATGCCCGGGAGCTCCAGAATGATAAGCGCAGACTGCTTGAGGGTCATAGTCAGGAGGAAAGCGCTTAGAATAGATCTTAGGAGGTATAACACCAATTTTCCCGACAGCTTTCAATTGCTCATATAATTGGTCAACAGGCCGACCTAGATTGGTGAAGGTTCGGTGTGACGTTGAATTTTGAGTGTCACTGGTTCGTTGGTAATTTGGGCTAGGGGGTGGAATAGGTCTTGGGTTAAAAGGAGGGCGGGGTCTAGTTTGGTAATTTGGTTGAGGATTTTGAAAGGGTGGTATGAGTACATTTGGATAATTTGGTCGAGGTCGAGAATGGTTAATGGTAGTATGGTGGATAGGACGGGAGTTTGGGTAGTATGGATAGGGTGACGAATAAGCAAGGCGGTTTGAAAATCTAGGTCTGGCCGAGGGGCCCTGATCCCCAACAAAAGCAGTTTCCTCTTCTTTTCCTTTAAATTGGGATTTCTTCCCACTGTTATTCTGGCCTTGCAGAGCCTCTAGTTGCATCTTCAATGTTGACACATTAACAATTTTTCCGGCCTTCACAAACTCATCAAATTCTTCCAATTTATTGACAATTTCGGCAAAGGAACACCCGGTCATTCGAAAAATTTCCTCAAAGTAAGGCGGGTCATGAGCTTTGATGAACGTGCGAACAATCTCATTTTCGGTCATAGGAGGCTCCACCTTGGCGGCCAATTTCCTCCATCTCTTCGCGTACGTCTTGTGGTCCTCAGATGGTTTTCTTTTAGTCCCCTCAAGTGTGGCCCTCGTTGGAGCGAGCTCGCAATTGTATTCGTACTGCCTCATAAAAGCATTTGACAAATCCATCCAAGATCTCATATCCTCAGGCTTCAAATTGGAATACCAATCCAACGCGTCGCCTTCTAGGCTCTCGGGAAATAAACGTACAGGTAAATTCTCATCATCTATCGGCTTTCCAAGTTTGTTTGCGAACATCCGAAGGTGTGTTTTGGGATTGCCAGTTCCATTGTACTTGCTAAATTTGGGCACATTGAAACCCATTGGCAATTGCATATCCGGAAATAGGCACAGATCGTTGTAGTCTAGACCTCCTTGTTTGCTCAGACCTTGGTTTTTCCTTATGAACTTCTCAAACCGATCCAATCTTTTTAGCAAATTCTTATCAACCGGTGCGGATGACTCCCCAGCTTCAGCCTTTCCTTGGGCGGCGGTATCTAAGGTGAATGGCTCAGCGGTGGAGTAATAATGTAGTCCTTGAGGTTCAAATGGCATGCTCATAGTGATTGGCGGATAATTCTGGGAATTTGGGCATGAGAAGGGTTAATTTGGATGTGAGATACGTAAGTAGGCTGTGGGCCATGAGTGGGATAAGTAAAGGCTTCCTCAGGGGGGTTTATGAATGGTGAAGGAACAGAGGTTTGAGTATAAGGTAAAAATATGGGTTGAGGTTTAGATTGGCCAGGAGGTAAGGGCTCATGTTGTTCACCGCTAGCACTACCAGCTACCAATTGATCAATTACGCGCTGTTGGGCCATCATTTCAACGCTCAGCTCATTAAATTGGTTTAGAACTTCACTCAGTTGAGCTCCCAGATTTGCCGAGTCAGTCGGCGATGTGGTTGCGGGCCTATCAAATGATTCTGGACGGGTACTCATGTTTACACTATCTCTTGAAGCTCGACTACGTGATCGGGTGATAATGGGGCTTTTCCTAATAGCTATATACTACCTGAGAATGTAAGACAACCCTTATTAGATACCCTTCTTGATTGACTGCTGTCAAAAAGAAAAGAAAAAGGAAAAGGAAAAGACAGGAGTTAGTAACAATTAAAGTAATTCGGATGCATGTCCTATGGGGGAACCCTTTTTGTGCCAAGGGTAGGCCTAGCATGAGGATGCAATCCTCGGAGGTAGGCACTATACTATACCTGATGGATCTGATCAACTTATTGAGTGAAGAATAATTTCGAAAAATTTGGTCAATTAGAGTGACGAGAGACATTCGTCAAAATGAGGTCAACGTTCAAATGGATTGATCATTTGTGATCGATACAAGAATTTGCAAAAAACGCACGGGTTTGACCTTGACGAATTTCCTATCGAAGAGATTGGAATTCGTTGACCAAGTTTTCTCAGTGAAGCACGGGTCAAGACTCCAACTGATCAAATGGCTGGATGTAATGGATGTTTTTCTCAAAATCGACTAGGTGTCCCTATTTGAAATTCGACATTGAGACCCAAATTGGTCAAATGGGTTGAATGAAGTTGACCGTTTATTTAAATCGACCGAATTACCCAAATCAAGGGAAACGGGTCAAATGAATTGATTGAAATTTTAAAAAAAAAATCACTTAAAAAAATGGCCGGATCATCCTAAAAAACGAATTTGATCGCATGAAATTGAGAATCTTATTCAAAATGAACTGGTTCATCCTAAAAACTGAAATTGGTCAAATGAATTGAATGAAATCGAAGATTTATTCAAAATTGACCAGATCACCCTAAAAGGGTAAACTGGTCAAATGAATCGGACGAAATTGATGATTTATCAAAAATCGACAAAATTGCCCTAACTAATCAAATGAATTGAATGAAATTGGTGATTTATTCAAAGATCAACTAGATTGCCCAAAAAAAATGAGTGAATTGGCCAAATGAAATGAAGATTTATTCAAAAATCAATCGGATGACCTTAAAAAGGATAAATTGGTCGAAAAATCGACCAGGTGACCCTAAAAAAAAGGTAAATTGGTCAAATGACCATAGAAAGGGTAAATTGGTCAAATGACCCTAAAAAGGGTAAATTGGTCAAATGAATTGACGATTTTTTTTAAAATCGACCAGGTGACCCTAAAAAGGGTAAATTGGTCAAATGAATTGACGATTTATTCAAAATCGACCAGGTAACCCTAAAAAAGGGTAAATTGGTCAAATGACCCTAAAAAGGGTAAATTGGTCAAATGAATTGAAATGGAGCTAAGGATTTATTCAAAAATCGGCCAAATCACCCTAAAAGGGTAAATTGGTCGAATGAATTAATGAAATTGAATGAATTGGCAAAATGGATTGATTGAATTGTCCGACCATTGGTTATTTCAAAATTATTGAGATGTTTTAGTCTATGACCTTCTAAAATCAAATTTTGGCCTTAATTTATTTATCGTCTCAATAGGAGGAATTATTTGTGAATTTTCTTCAAGTTAATGTCCTTTACGCAAGGGATTTTACCAATTTTGATAAAATGGCCAAAAAGTGATTATTAGACGTTCATAATCCAAAGATCGTTCTATGAAAATGATCGGACCCTACCTTACCTTGTGCACTACCCCTTTGGATGGTACAGAAACGTAAACGTGCAAGTCTCTTTTTGGATTAAGTATCCGAGACACAAGGTGGTTTTATTCCTAACACGGGATCCCCTAAGTGGCATTCCCTTTCTAGGGTTTAATGCATGATGCCAGTTATTAAAGCAGAAAAAAAATTGCAATTCGAAATGAAATGTGACCTAAGGAACCCTTTATCTGCCAGGGTAGGCTTAGAATGATATGCAATCATTAATCTATGAATGCAATATACCAAAATCTTTAAACGTGCAATAGCCTGTCTACAAAGGTAGGTTCTAAAAGAAAGTCATGCCAGACCTCTTATTTCCTAATGTTTGTGAATGCAAAAGACAAGAGACAAGGAAACGTGAGTTCAACACGTAATCACATAACACATTGGACAATTAAGCAACAAAGACAGATAAGGAAAGAGGGGTGGGACCCCTCCCCTCGTGAAATAGTGTTTCCTAATTTAGGGTACGGTTGACTCTACCCTAGGCAATTCTAGTATGGATGCATGAGGTTGGGGTTCGCTAATGCATCTAGACTCGATAAGCTCAGGTCCCCGAGCCTTCAGACTTAGAAACCAAGGGTCATCAATCCCAAGGTTCTTTATCGGTGGCTCGAGCGATTCCCCAAACACCGCTACGCACACATCGTGTCACGGCTACGTGTTTGAGTGAATCTATAAAAAATCCTCAACCTTCGACTAAAAGCTACAGGCTATCAACCCATAGCTTAAAGTGAAAGATTGAGTGACCCATTGGATCATGCTACACACACATCGTGTCGTGATCACATGTCCAAATGGGTCGCCTAATCCTAGTAAGGGTGGAGTGGCGTGACAAGCCACTAAAAAGAAAATAAGAGAGGGATAAAAGAAGAAAACGTATGCTCGTATGCAAGTGCTCGTTTGGAGGGGAGGGGTCAAGAATCCACGTGAGGCTCTAGGGTGACATCCCTTACCCAAAATGCAATGCAAGCGCGAAAAGACAAGTAAACATTCATTCAAACATACATTCGTAAGTCGAGGGATTGGTTTGATTACGTACATAAGACCAAAGGCGAGTAGACATACGTACATTCATTCATTCCATTCATCCACACTATAAAAAGCGAGTAGACATGCGAATCACTTATAAACACGTAGCACATAACACTTAGCATGCTTGACTAGATGCAAAATCCTAATAAAGCATTTAACATATAACACATAGACATGCAACCATTACATTTGCTAACTAAAACAAAAGGGAAAGGGAAAATGGACCAAATTACTTGCTACGCCCTATCTATTACAAGCCAAGAGGTGTACACATACCCCATTAATAAAAATCAAAAGTAAATGAAATAACTGAAAGGAAATAAGTAGAGGCCAGGAAAGCAAGTAGACATGCAAATTTCAATTAGCACATTAGTCCACATAGGAGAGAAACAAAAGGGGTAAAAGAGATTATACCTCCCCGTTGGTGATACTAAGGAAGTAAACAAACTCAACTTGGCTAGAGTCACCCAAGAAAAGACTAATTTAGGCTAAAATCACCAAAAACAAAAGATTAATGCACCAATTTAGTGATAAGATATAAACTAAACAATTTGAATCCACCAAACATCAAACTTTCCCTCAATTGCAACTCAATGAAGTCAAAACTACTTAAAGACCAAGGCAAAAAGCACGATCATCCAATCCCCAAGCATAACATCTACTAAAAGACCCAAAAGCAAGCACTACTCAATCATTTGAACCTAATTGAAACATTTAAAAACACAAAAAGTTCCCCAAGTAAATAACAAGATCCAAGCAAACATTTATGGAAACTCGAAGGTCCAAGAATGAACAAGGGTCCATGAATGATTTAAACATGCATTTTTTAAAACTCAATAGCAACCATTAATCAACCAAATAAAACCAATTGAAAAATTTAAGAGCTTCAAAAGTCCCAAAAACAATGAAAGGCCAAATGATGACTCAAAATACACCCACCTTAGGACCTAATTGTAAAGAAATGAGAACATGCTTGGGCTTTTGTGGAACATGGAGAAGCTTGAGGGATTAAATTGATTAAGTATTCAAATTACTTGGGCCATAGTGAGCTAAGGGGAAATTTGAGGGGTTTAAGTGCTAAATCTGAAAGATTTTCATGCATGCGATCTGCACGGAAGAAGAATTTCTGCAACTTGAAGCTTTCTACAACTCTAATTTTCAAACGTATAATGCCAATTCACATGCCCAAATCTAATCCAAGCTTTTTCATCAAGCGCAACAACTCTAAACAAGCAACTGAATACATAACTTTGATATCTAAACAAGCTAGAAACTCAGTAAGAAGTTATGCAAATTCTGGAAAAAAATTTTTTTTGCAAAAAGAGTTTTTGAACTTCAGCAGCTAATGAAACTTTCAAAAGTTTGTATATCAGACTTCAAGATACAAACCCATTAACACCAAACCTTAACATCCCTTATTAGCTAGACATCATGATCACCTCAACCCCAAATGTAACCACAAACCATTAAATGCATAGCTGAATGAAAAGAACACATGCTGCGGTTACCAAATGAAAGGATCGGCTATTCTTCATACAGCAATGTGGATCAAAAATGAAACTAATGACCTTCCCAAACGCTACTTTAATATCAGATGCTATTCATGGCATTCCAATCATGTATGAATCAGAAAAAACATGTCAATCGAACCACAGCTTTAGCAAACAAAGAAGAGAAAATGCAATGCCCGAACTGCTGCAACCAGTCGAAAGGTCCCAACTTATTGCAACAAAATTTTCAAGCAGATCCAAAGGCTCTAACAGACCCAAGCTATGCAAATCAAGATTAAAGATACAGCCCTTAACCCATCAAATTGGAGAAAGCTACGATTTTTCATTCAAACGACCAACTATCACGCAACTGCTATCTCAGCAACCGAAAGGAAAGAAAGATAAAAGATAATAATAAAAAAAATAGTTGCAACAAACAAAAAGGTTCCATCTTGTTTGCAGGGAGGCCAAAAAGACCGTTAATCACTACCATAAGTAAAGAAAGAAACCTTGATATCAAACAGAGAAGAAGAAAGTAGGAGTCTATATACCTGGACAGCAACAAAAGGCAGCAACTTGGAAAGATCTTCAATGGATAGCTTGCTGTGAACCAAAACTCAGACAACGATGATGGAGGCCGACGATGGAGGTGCTGGTTTTCCTTTCTTCTTGCTACCTTCCTTTTCCTTTTGCTTCGAATGTCCCAGCTTCACTCTCAGCTCTCTCCCTGTCTCTTCTTTTCTGACTTCAGCCAAAGCCCTCCTTTTCATTTTCACTTTCCGTTTTCCCAATCCTTACGGCCGCGCCTCCTTTCTCCTTTTCTCCTGGCTTCCCACTCTTCTCTCCTAATTTCTCTTAGCCGCTACTTTCAATTCTTTCCTCAGCCGTCCGTAATCCTTTTCTCAGTCTCTCTTGCTTTCTCTTTGTTTTGCAGATTCCTCCTAAGCCTACTCTCTCTCTCGATCGCCGTTTTTCTGTTCTTTTTTCTCCCCAGATTTTTCAGCCGTTCCCCTCTCTAAAACCCTCTTCCAATCTCTCGGCTGTTGTTCCCTTTTATAGGAGACTCCAGCCTTAAACCCTCACCTCAACGTTGAGGATGAGGGACTTGTTACTTCCATCAAATCTAGCCCTCCGCTGGGGGCGTGCGTGACTGTCCTTTGCACGCTGCAAAAAATTGCAGCGTGCATGTTGCGGTGTTTTATTTATTTTTTTATTTTTTTATTTTTTTTTCAAATTAATTACAGAAATGATAAAATAAAGTATAAATAATAATAACAACAAAATTACACAAACCAGGTAATAATAATAATAACAAAACAAAAAATAATTTTAAACAAAAAACTAAACAAAAATGGCCATTTTTAATTAATTCTTCAATTTTTCATTTTTCATCATTTTCTTTTTCTCAAAATAACTTAATAAAAAATAACTAAATTGCCCAAAGATTGAATTTAAAGAAATAAACATATTTTTGTGAACAAATTTTCCTTTTTTTTTTCTTTTTTTTCCATATCCAACTAAAGCCTATTTTTTTTCTTTTTCCTCTTTTCTTTAATTTTCTCTTTTCTCCCTTTTTTTATAATTTTTCATTTTCATTTTTCCTTCGAGAAAGCATTGAATAAAAACAAAATGACTAAAACATATTTTTGATGTTTTCCTTTTCTTTTCTCTAAAAACTCTATGCTAATCTTAAACTTAAAAGCTAAAACTAAAAACTAAAACTAAAAGTAAATAAAAATAAATAGCAAAAGAAATAGGTCAACTAAAAGGGCGAAAATGAATAAAACTAAAATATCATAACAACTAATAGTGCAAAACACACAATAACGAACTAAAATGCAAGCAATCTAAAATGAAAATCATGAAATAGATGATACATACAAATTATTCAAAATTTGGTGTCTACAGATAATGACTTTTGTTTGACAAGTGAGTGTTCCACGACCTGCTACTTGTTATGTGGGATACTTGTATATGTGAAAACCTTGATGTGCTATTGACTGAGCCAAACACTGTTTTAATTAAAGTTGGAGGCGAGTGTGTACTTTATCGCACTCGACCTTCCTTGATTTCCACTGAGGCTCTATATATTGTTACACTATGATGTGAAATTTTATTTGTGACTGTGAATGAGTTGTTAGGGTGATATCCCTTCAACTACTGTTACTGTTTGGGTACCCAACCTCATAGGTGAGTCGGTTGTATCGAGCCAGCAAGGGTTTGGTCGAGAAGGCCGATAAACCTTGAGGACTGTTTATTGTTCACTGAAACCGGTATACTCGAGTATTACCAAACTACTGTTATGAAGTGCGGGCCCGGTAGGGGGTTGATTGGTGGACGGAGACTGGTGAAAGTGGTGTTCTACGGACCCTTTTATACTGTGCATACAAATGTTGACGGAGTGTCAACAGGAGGTAGTTATGATCAAGCTCAAGTGGATCTTTGGCTTTTGAAAGCCACCTGTATCCTTGAATCGAACTGTGATTAAACTGTTATCCTACTGTGTGATATTTATTTGATTATTTTTGTGCTCTTATTTGGCTATGTGCTTACTTGTTTTACTTGGAACCTCACTGAGCTTTAGCTCACCCCATTCCCTTTGTTTTCCTTAACAGATCGGGGATGGATTTGATCAAGAGATTTCTTAGCTTTACATTGTTTTGGACTGGTATTTGAGATTCCAACCTTTTGCTTAAGTAGACCTTACTTTTGACTCCTGTAAGCCTAAACCTCTAAGTTCGACTCATGTTATGTAAGTTTATGTGTGGAGTGGTAAGTTGACATTTGGCTATATGTATACTAAGCTTTTGGATTATTGGTGAAGTGATATTGTTTTATTTAGGGTTACGCTCCAAAGAATGGACGATATATCCTCTGCTTCATTTGAGTTATTAGTACTTTGATCGACTGAGCCCCGGCGAGAGCTGGGCAGGCGGTCCGCCGAACCCTTTGGTTCGCCCTAGGGAGAGGTGGGGCTATCACAGCCCGCGCGTGGTAGAATGTAATTAAGGCCAAGTGGGAAAGAGAACAGACGGTATGGACATGGGCGAACTTTGTAAGGGAATTTAATGAAAAGTATCTCCTACCTTTGGTCCAAGAAAAGAGAGAGGACGAATTTATTGGGTTGCGTCAGGGAACCCTGAGTGTGGCCGAGTATGAGACCAAATTTACTAGACTGTCTAAATTCGCTTCCAAATTGGTGGTTACAGAGCGAAGGAGAATAAGATGATTTATACAATGACTAAATTTGGAAATCCAGGAGGCATTAGCGGCGGTTCAAGTTAATACGTTTACAGTGGCTCTTGAGAAGGCTCAAAGAATTGAGGATGTGAAAGCCCAAGTAAAAGCCTTTCAAACGCAGAAAAGAGATACATCCAGCAGCATACCTGAGGAATCCGGAGAAAAGATAATGCTCTCCAAAGTGCAAAAAGGGAACCATTCACCTCGCCCACCCTGAACATTGAGAGCATTGGATGAAAGGTCTACGAAAGGAAGTCAGATCGGATCAAAGGACATTTCTCAAGAAGGTCAAACAGTAGCTCTTCGATTGGCCTGTGGATACTATAGAAAGGCAAATCACACTGAGAATGATTGCTGGCAGAAAGGGGGAAAATGTTTGATTTGTGGGAGTAGCAATCATCAACTTAGCAATTGCCCGAAGAAACAGCCACGAGAGTGTAGTACTCAACAAGTGAAAGGAACCAAACCGAAACAAACTAATGAAAGAGGAAACCGAACAAAAGTATCAGCACAGGTTTATGCCGTAGATCAGCAACAAGTTCTGGGGTCCTCTGAGGCAATGGAAGGTAAAAATTTCGAGGACGAAATTTCTTAAGGGGGAGAGAGTGTGAGAACCCAAAAATTTTCACATTTTCTCAGCATTATTTTATTGCTTTACCTGCATTTTATACTTTCCTTGGAAATGTTAAAATTTCTATGCATTTTTACAAGTAAGTATAGTTTTAAAATTATTTTCCTAGTATGAGTTAGTGTACGTTAGTTTGAAGTGCGTTATACACGTGGGACCCGCTAGTGCGATATAATTTTGGTGACTAAGTGAGTTTTGTGCTAAGTGTTGTTATTTTACAAGGTGTTAGGAGATAATTGGAGGTTAGTTAGATAGATTACCATTGAGAGACAAGATGATAAGTTTGAAAACAAAAGGTGCCAAGTGTCGCGATTTGGTTGGTGTTGGACTTTGACTATTTTTTTCTCCACCTTTACTAAACATAAAATTTGACCAAGATCATCTTCATCTTCTCCATAAGCTGGCTGAAAATTTTGAGGGAAGGAAAGGGAGAGAAACTTCATTTTCCACTTCAATTTCTTGCTCCATATTGAACTCCAACCAGAAATTTTGCAAAACCCACCATAAAAGTGCTAGGTAAGGTGGTTTTCAGGGTGTTTGTGGAGTTATTTTTGGAGGACAAAGCTTAAGATACCATCTTCCTTAGGGAGATAAGGTAAATTTTCAAGAAACTCCTTCTTTACTTCAATTAATGGGCAATTTGTGGTTATAGTTGTTGAATTAGTAATTTTGTGAAAAAATTATGGTTCGGACGAACACTTTGGACCTTAAACTTTTGTTCAATTGTCCAATACATGAAAAATTTGTATTTTTAAAGCTTTCAAACATTCATTTCTCACAATTAATCCTAAAGCTCTCAGACTAAAACCTTAAAACCCTAGATCTTCTTTCATTAAATTCATTCTAAGTGGCTCATTTTCACTCAAAGTGATTCTATATTACCTAAAACACCTATTTTCATTAAAAAAATTTCAAAACAACTCTGATTTGGGAAAAATTCATATAAGTCTTAAAATCTCTAAAATTTCAAAATCACCTTTGGAACCAAATTCATTCTCTTTCATTCGCTTAGGAGCACTTGTCATCACTTTCAGCCTTTGCATTCATCATTCCCTGAACACAATCACTGCATAATCATCATGGCTCGCGTGCATGGAGCATCTCTCTCTGCTGAATGCTCAGCTGTAAGGCAAACCACTTCTGCTAAGACTCCAATACACTGAAGATCCACAAGAAATCCGCAAAGAAAAGCCCAAACTACTAGGAACGCAAAAGTAGCATCACACACAATAGTAGCATCAGCAATAGCAACAACCTCAGCAGTTACCCAAATTCATCGATGATGAAACTAAGGAACGATATGCTAGGGTATCCCAAAAGGGATACATCATTCAAAGGTCCATCATTCTTCAGATTTTTGCAAATTTAACCTTCAATCTGATCTTGAGTACATTAAATTCCAAAAATGGTCACACCTGCTTACATTTCCCAACACTCATTATTTGAAATGGTGCGCCAATTTTTTGATAGCCTTAGGAAAGTTAGTTCTCATTCTGAGGTCATTTCTTGTATGAATAGAGTCAACATTCACTTTGATCTTGATGTGGTAAATAGGGTTTTGAACACAAAAATCGAACAAGGATGTTGTAGCACAATTGCTAACTTTTTCTCCTATGAAGAATTTCCTACTACTATCAACTATTTTGATGCTACTACCCTAATGACATATTTTAATACAGTTTAACACACCTGTTGAGGCAAAATTGGATGACCTTGATTCTTTTCATCTCATTATTTTTATTATGGCCTCCAATCTTTTGGTCCTTACTGATGATCATAGAACTGATGCAAATAAGATAGAACTTTACCTGTTTTGTTGTGCCATAGAAAAAATTTGTATTGACTTTGGCTTTGTCACGTGCTATTTTCTACTCAAATTAGCATCGACAACTATAGGAAACTGTCTTATGCCAAATTCCTCGCACCAATTTCAAGCATTTCAATATTCCCTTCCCTAGTACTTCCACAAAAGAAAATTTAACTTATTTTTTCACAAAATACTACTTTGAGAAGAAAAATATCAAATTTGTTCATGACTCTTGGGCTTACAAAGTGGTTGGTTCTGAATCATGTTCCAAGTATGTTCATGATACTCTAGCCCCTTCACATCCACCCTTCAAACATCCTCAAGTTGAGTCCCTCCTCACCATTCATCTTAGTACACCTTCCACTCGTCCTTCCTCTTCCTCTTTGAACCTCGTGATGAGTCTTTTATTGGAGCTAAAATAGCATGTTCTTTCTTGAACATGGGATGAATATGGTTATGACACAGAGCAGCAAAATAGTTTTTTCAATATATAAAATTGCTCTTCCTAGCTCCACCTCAAGAAGAAGTTCCCATTCAAGAGAAGCAACCAAAAGAAGAGCCTTCAGAAACTCAACCCACTCATCAACACTCCACAAGATGCATAAGATCTACAAGGCTTGGATCAAGTTACACCAACTCACCTTGAGACCATTCCTGAGGAGGATGATGAAATTGCCGAGGAAGAGCTTGATGCATTAGAGTTTCATCTTGCAATAAGAAGACTCAGATCATCTCACATGCAATTTTAGGCATTTCAGTCATTCTTAGGACTTATCTTAGTCATTTTGGTCATCCTTAGAACTCATGTTTCCATGCATTTCATGTAAGGCATATAGACTTCATTTTGTTGAAAATCTTATGTATGTTGCAGTTTTGGGTACCGTTGATGTTTATGACTTGTTGGCATAGTTGGACTTGTTGCTTATGGCTTCATGGCTTGTTTATGGATATATTTCTTTCTTGGACTCCACTTGGTGTGTATATTTGGACTTATTGATAGGTGGATTACTCTAATTTTAAGGGGATACTCTATCCATTTCTTCTCAAAAAAATCTACCCTTACATTTGGTTTTTAATTGATGGCAAAAAAATGGGGGAATAAGTAAATGACATTCAAAATACACAAGTTTATATTGAGGGGGAGTAATTTTTTGGTATTCACAATCTATTTCGAACTTCTATTGAGGGGGAGCATATTTGTTTATGCGTTATTTGATTTATAAAATGCTCTCATTCGTAAAATCATCCTTTGTTTTGTCATCATCAAAAAGGGGAAGAATATTGAATTTGATCCTTGATTTTGACGATAACTAAATAAATTGATGATTTAGACTAATGGCTTCATATAAAAAAGTGCCCAGAATAGGTGCCAAGTCCAAAAGAATGAAGAAAATATTTGAATCAAATGGTGCAAAAATTGCTGAGGCTATCAGACGCTCTTATTGGATGCTCTTCGAAGCATTGGACATTTGATAATCAATGGGAACATTTTGGACGGGAGCTGTCGAGCACTTCACAAAATTGTAGGATGTCTGATAGTCAAAAAAATCTATGAGACAGTCATATTAGACGCAAACTCCTTGGATTGATAGTCAGATAAATTTGAAAAAAAATCTCAACATTCTAATCTCTATTAGATGCAAGACTTGTTAGATGCACAAACTCCGTCGACCGTCCGATAAGAGCTAATAACACACTACCGAATGCATGCATTGGATATAGAGAAGAGGATTGGACCTCTGATACTTATAATGACTAGTTTTTCTTACATTTAATGCATGACCGTTGCAGTAGAAAAAAAAGGCTCTTTTTAGACATCTATAAATACCATTAAATCTAGGGTTGTTGGTGACTTGAATACACATTGAATACAACCTATCTTCAAGCTTTCATTATACTCTTTGTGTAGTGAGCTTTTCATATATCTTTTCAATTATGAGTGAACAATTCAAAGTATAACTTTGTGAGAGTTAACTAGATTAGTTGTAATATCTTTTGGCTTGATCAAGGAGAGCTTTGGGTGAGCAAGAGGTGCACTTTCCCTTGTACTACTTTGGTTTTGATTCACCAAATGGAAGAATCTTGTTAGTGGAATTGGATTTCGAATTGAGAGGAACTTGGAAGTCCTCTTGGTTTGCAATTGCAATTAGTACCATTCTCACAATATGACAGCAAATTTTTAAATACATGTTTAGATACACAGATTCCATGATAAAGGTGTGTGAATGAATATTAGCACAATAATTTGTAACTTTAAGAAAATATCATACTTAACATCTAGTGGAGCAGAAACAAACACATAAATGATAACTAACCAGAAATGAATTGCCAATAAAAAACATGCATGATCTGATAAATTTGAATTTATAGCATATTACTCACATAAGCTATTACTTTATATGTATTACCTTCTTGCATGATTGAAAAAGTAATTAGTAATAAATGCATGAAATGATATTACTCTTTGTAAATTGCAAGCCCCTAATATTTTCACCAACAACAACTTGACTCCACTATTTTCACAATCTAGTGTCATTGCAAAGCAATTACAATTTAATAATGGTTTCACGTACAAATATACTACTAATATTAGTGAGATTTTATGACAAGTTTAGAAGATTTAAAAAATATCGAGATAGGAATAGAAATAAAAGAATACTAGGCACATTTCCTTTTTTGGCAAGTTAGGTTTTTTTCCGAGCAGTAGAGTCACTGGCCGTCATGGCCACCGGTCCCTCCTCCATGGGGGAAGGGATCCCGCCTATTGCCGCCCAGAAGATTGGAGTACCATCCTTTGTAGACGTTGTTTCATCTAGAACAGCCGTGGAATTCCAGTCGAAATCATTTGCGTCTTTGTCTTTCTCATCCTCAGGCCCAAGGGTGCAAGGGGTTGTCTCTTCCCATCGTGGAGAGCCAGTCGTCAGTTTCTCTATGGAGGATATTGAGCGTATTGCCGCTTCTTTTCAATATGCTTTGGTGGGTAAGTTTTCTAGGGGCCGACCGATTATGGATGATCTACGAAAATTCTTTCATGCTCTTGACTTGACGGCCGAGTTTTCTCTTGGGCTGTTGGATCGAAGACACGTACTGATTCGCCTGTCAAACGAGGCAGATTACTACCGGGTGTGGTCGAGGGGAGTCTGGAGTATTAACAAGGCTCCCATGAGAGTATTCAAATGGTCAATTGATTTTCATGTGGATAGGGAAGATTCGATTGTTCCAGTCTGGTTTGCTCTTCCCAAGTTGCTAGTACATCTTTTCCATAAGGAATGTTTATTTTCTACTGTTGGCTGCTTGGGTCGCCCTCTCCGTGTGGATGCGGCGACGGCGAAGGGATCAAGGCCAAATGTGGCTAGAGTTTGTGTAGAAGTAGATTTACTAAAAACATTGCCAAGTAGGGTGTGGATTACGTTTGGGAAGAGGATGGGATTTTGGCAGCCGCTCATCCCAAAATATTTACCGAAATACTGTGAATATTGCTTCCACCAGGGGCACGTTGTGGCTAAGTGCAGAATCAAGAACCCGAGCCTGAAGATTGAGCCATCAAGGGGAGATGGGGTCACGCGGCCATCGCAGGCCAACGTTGGAACGAGCGATGTTCCGCCTAGTTCAGCAACAGCTGAAGGATGGCTTGGTGGCGGAGGGGGAAGCGATGGGCATGGTTGGCGCTAGAGCCAAGCGATTTCTATAGGGCAGTGCTGATGATTTGGGCAGAGTGGAGGGAGTGGCCACAGCAGGGGCAGAAGGGCAGGTGTCGCAAGCCATGGTGACTACCATGGAGAACCAAACTGTTAGGCACAAGACCAGCAAGGCAGTGGAGGGGAGTGAACCTTCACCAGTGCAATGTCGAGGGGATGAGGTCGTACAGGACAGCTGTGGGGAACATAGCAAGCTGCTGGAGGAGGCAATCCAGCGGGCGGCGGAGGGACATATCGAGCACCTGGCAGACATCGTTTGCACAGAGGAAGTGATGCAGATACGGGTGCGCAACAACTTCAACCTTGGGTCAAGGACAACATTGACGGTCCGATGACAAGATCAAGATCCAAGAAGGTGAAGGAAGCTTTACAAGCCTTGATCATTCACCATACAAGCAAGGAGCAAGATAGGTTTGAAGATTTGATGGACCATGACGTTACTTTGTTCACTTGTACGTTTGAAGTGAAGGAATGATCTCATACTTGTTAGTTTAGTTGGTAGTTGTTTTAAGACTGCCTAGTTTAGTAGTTGTTAGGCGTTAAGTATTTTATTACTTATTGGGCCTTATCGGAAAGCCTTAAAGAGTTGGCTCTTTAAGCTCTTTAAGCGGACCGAATTTCTTTCAGGTTTATGTGGGCCGGATTTTGCCCTAGTTTTAGCCTATAAAAAAGGCACCTCTTGTATGAGTAAGGACAGAATATTTTACAACCAGAAATCGTGAGGAATTTTCCTTTCAAGTTCTTAATCGAACTTACTCTTGAATTCTTGAGTTCATTGCTTAGGATTCAAATCTGACTTTATCGATTAGTTTGTTCCCTAATCGTGGTGTCTCTTCATCCATCTTTATTTGCTTAAGGTTGCTGATTGCCTTTGTGTGTCAGAGGTCTTGAGTTCATGAGAACAATCGAGTTCAATTTCCATTGGGAGAAAAGATCCAACTCTGATAATTACAAGGTTGGGAGGTTCTAGGAGGGTCTTCCCCTAGGGTTGCTCATCAGTTGGTATCAGAGCGCCAGGTTAATTCTCTTTCAATTGAAGTTGTTCATATCTTATTAGTTTGTGTCTTTTGTCAACAAAAAAAAAAAAAAAACTGTAGCGATTACTGTTCATCGTTACTGTGCCGAAATACTGTTCATCGTTACTGTAGCGTATTGTTCATGTTACTGTTCATCTGAGTAAAAAATAAAAAAAAAACTGTTTGGGTATTGTCTTTTTGTGTTTTCTGTCCAACTTTTGTTCTTGAGTCTGTTATACTGTTGTTCGGGTTGTTAGGGTTTAAAAAAAAAATAACAAAAAAAAGAGTCACGTACCTTATATTATTTTTTGTGTCCAAGTTGGTAGAGTATTGCTGGAATTTTTCTTTTGAGTATTGCTGAATTTCTGTTTTGCCTATTTCTTTGAGTATTGGTTGTTGTTCTTGCAAACCCTAAATACCACAACATAATTTGGGGAAGTTCTTGAGCTTCTTGAACAAATTCTTGAAGTTCTTGGACCACCGAGTCTTGTTTTGAAGGTTCTTGAACAATAAATCAAGAACTAGGGTCTTCTTGAAATTTGCATAACCTTTCATCCGTTTTTCTTGAACTTGTTGGTGTGACCTGAATTTGTGTTCCTTGAAGAGCCGAAGCAAAAACAAAAAAAAAAAAAGGAAGAAGAGAAGGAATCGGCTCTCACACAAAGGAAATCAAGTTTCCCAAATCTTGAGTTTCCAATTCTTGATTGGTCTATAATTCTTGATTAGTCTCCAAATCTTGATTGGTTTCCCAAAAAAACTTGAGTCTCCAAATCTTGATTTTCCAATCTTAATTGAAATTCAACGACCCCAAACTACCTAACCAAACCCCAAGCACCCCAAAATCAGTTTCCAAAACCAAACCTAAACCGCCACAAACACCTTAGCCACACCACCTTTAAATTCTTGGGTTTCTAAAATCGGTTGAGCTAGTCTTTGCGAGCCGATTTCCCTGAAATTTGAGGACTGGTTCTTGCGTCATTTGAACATCCCAAAAGCACCACTTACCCTCCAAAATACTGACCAGAAACTCAGCAAAACAGCAGCTCAAAAAAAAATTTCCAGTTTCGGGTAGAGTTTTTCTAGGATTTACAAAAAAATCTGCTTTGTGTCTTATTACTTATAGGGTAATTAATTCTGGAATTTTTGAGAGTTGAGTTGTTTTAAGAACTTCGAAAAAGGAAAATTGAGAGTGAGTGTGTTTCCTTGAGTGATACACGAGTGCTTTGCAAGGTAGACTAGGATACACTTGTTTTGCAGGTTTGACAATATGTCTCAAGAGGGGAACATGCCTGAGCCGTCTGAAACCGACGTGTCACTCAAACTGGTGCTCCAAGCTCTTCAAAAACAAGTGGAGAGACAAGAATTTGCGACGACACAACTATCCGACAGGTTGGCTGCCATTGAGATGCGAGGTACTGGAGATATTCCCAATAGGGCTTCAAGTGCTCAGAGTGTTGAGCATGACGCGGATGATGAGGGGTATCATTCTAACACCTCATTCCGATCAAGGAAAAGTCACAGGGAAGCGAGGGAAGGTCGAGACCGACCTAGGAGAACCGATGACAATCTTGGTTCCATCAAGACTAAGATGCCTACCTTTCATGGGAAAAATGATCCTGAAGCTTACTTGGATTGGGTTAGGAGAGTTGAGCAAGTGTTTGAAGTCCACAACTACTCTGAAGAGAAAAAGGTGAAACTTGCGGCTATTGAATTTGAAGATTATGCATCCATTTGGTGGGAGCAAGTATGTGCCACAAGGAGGAGAAATAGGGAACAACCAATTGACACTTGGGCTGAAATGAAGCAAGTGATGAGGAAACGATTTGTACCCTTCCATTATACCACGGACTTGTACAATCGGCTCCAACGACTCACTCAAGGTTCTAATTCTGTTGATGAGTACCACAAACAAATGGAGATAGCGATGATAAGGGCCAATGTCCAAGAGGATCCGGAAGCAACCATGGCAAGGTTCCTTAATGGACTAAATCCTGAAATTAGGAAGAAGGTTGAGCTTCAAGACCACTTTGAACTTCAACAAATGGTGTCTTATGCAGAGAAGGTGGAAAAGCAAGCCTTACCTCTAAAGACACCTAGTGGCCGAATCACTACATCCTCTTCCACCCCTTGGAAAAGAAATCAATTGCCAACATCCAGTGCTTGGCCAAGGCAAGGTAATAAAGAGAGGGAAAACAAGCGGATGGAACAACCGTCCCATCCGAGTGCAACTTCTTCTAAACCAACCCCGCGGCCGACTCTTCCAGGAGCAAATACATCTACCAACCAGCCAAAGGCATGTTTCAAATGCAAGGGAATTGGCCACCTCATGGCTCAATGCCCTAACCGAAGCATCATGTATATGAATGAAGAGGGAATGTGGCAAAGCGAAGGAGAGGAGGAATATGCGGACATGCCACCGCTTGAAGAAGAGGGGAAGGATGATGACCTGGTTGAAATAGAAGAGGACCCCGTGGCTCAAACTATGGTGACTATGAGAGTGCTAAATGCACAAGCTCAAGAAGATGATCTCCAACGGACCAACATTTTTCATACAAGATGCAAAATTGGAGATGAGGTATGTCTCATGATCATTGATAGTGGCTCTTGTACTAATTGCATAGCTGCTAACTTTGTTGAGCAAAAACACCTTCCATGGACGTACCACCCTAAACCCTATAGACTATCTTGGTTAAATGATGGGGGGGAAGTCAAGGTGACCAAATAAGCTTTAATCACTTTTTCTATTGGTCGGTACAAGGACCAAGTTTTATGTGATGTAATTCCTATGCAAGCTAGTCATGTCTTGTTGGGACGTCCTTGGGAGTATGATAGATAGGCTGATCATATTGGACTTACCAATAAATATAAGTTCATTATGGACAACCTCAAAATCACTCTTTCACCATTGACACCTACACAAGTGTATGAAGAACAATTTCATTTAAGAAAAGAGAGAGAGAAAAGGCAACCGAAAGAAACAAAGAAAAAGTCGAATGAGAGAGAGAATGAGGGAAAAAAGAAAGTAGAGGCCGAGTTGAGTGAAAAAGAAAATTCGAGTGGAAAAAAACTCAGTGAGGTCGAGAGCTTGAAGGTGAAAAAAAGGAACTCCTATGCAAGTGTGCGTGAGGTAGATATGGCTTTGAATGCACAAAGTCTTCTCGTAGTACTTCTGTACAGGGAAGCTGATTATTCTTCTTTTTACACACTAGGCATAACCGATTCTCTTTCTAGTGCAATCTACTCTCTGTTGCAGGAATTCAAGGATGTGTTTCCGGAGGAACTATCGAAAAGATTACCTCCAATTCGAGGTATTGAACATCAAATCGACTTTGTTCCTGGAGCAATTCTACCAAATCGACCAGCCTATAGAGCAAATCCGGAGGAAACAAAGGAAATCCAAAGGCAAGTCGATTCCCTCCTTGAAAAGGACCAGGTTCGTGAATCTCTTAGTCCTTGTGCAGTTCCCGTTATTTTAGTACCTAAGAAAGAAGGGACTTAGAGAATGTGTACAGATTGTCGTGCAATTAATAAAATTACTGTTAAGTATCGTCATCCCATTCCTAGGCTAGACGATATGTTAGAAGAATTGCATGGAGCAATCATTTTCACTAAAATTGACTTAAGATCTGGTTATCATCAAATAAGGATAAAGGAAGGTGACGAATGGAAAACTGCTTTCAAAACGAAGTATGGTCTTTATGAGTGGCTTGTGATGCCTTTCGGCTTAACAAACGCCCCAAGTACTTTCATGAGATTAATGAACCATGTTTTAAGGCATTTTCTTGGAAAGTTCACTGTTGTTTATTTTGATGATATATTGATCTTTAGCAAGTCTTTAGAAGAACATGTTGAGCATTTGCGACTTGTTTTAAGTGCCTTGCGTGAAAATAGGTTATTTGCTAATCTGGAAAAATGTGTCTTTTGCACTCCTGAGGTTAACTTTCTTGGTTATATTGTTGGTGCAAATGGCATAAGTGTTGATCCCGCCAAGGTAAAGGCTATCGTGGAATGGCCGACTCCAACCAATGTGTCTCAGGTAAGGTCTTTTCATAGTCTTGCAAGTTTCTATAGGAGATTTGTTAAAGACTTTAGCACTATTGCAGCACCTTTGAATGAGATAGTTAAAAAGAATGTGGGGTTTCAATGGGGAAAAGAGCAAGACGAGTCATTTAATAAGCTTAAAAATTTGTTAACTTCAGCACCTATTCTTGCTTTGCCTAATTTTGATTTGATGTTTGAAGTTGAATGTGATGCTAGTGGGATTGGCATCGGGGCTGTTTTACATCAAAATAATAGGCCCTTGGCATATTTCAGTGAGAAGTTGAGTGGGGGAGCTCTTAATTACCCTACTTATGATAAAGAATTGTATGCTGTTGTGCGTGCTCTTGAAGTGTGGCAGCATTATCTTATGCCTAAGGAATTTGTGATACATACTGATCATGAATCAATTAAATTCCTTAAGGGGCAGGGTAAGTTGCATAAAAGACATGCGAAATGAATTGCATTTATTGATTCCTTTCCATATATCATTAAGTATAAGAAGGGAAAAGATAATGTCGTTGCGGATGCATTGTCTAGAAGGTATATTTTGATCACTAACCTGAGCACTAAGATACTTGGTTTTGAGCACATTAAAGACTTGTATGCACATGATGCTGATTTTCTAATGTGTTTCAAGCTTGTGAACATGCTGCATTTCAAAAGTTTTATAGGCATGAAGGCTTCTTGTTCAAAGAAAATCGCCTATGTATTCCCAACTGTTCACTTAGGGAATTACTTGTTAGAGAAGCCCATGGCGGAGGGTTGATGGGGCATTTCGGTATTGATAAAACTCTTGACATTTTGCATGAGCATTTCTATTGGCCTAAAATGAGGCGTGACATTGCTAACATTTGTGATAAGTGTTTAAAGTGTAAGCAGGCCAAGTCAAGGAGTAACCCTCATGGATTGTATACTCCTCTACCCGTACCTCATGCTCCTTGGACAGACATATCCATGGATTTTGTGCTTGGTTTACCAAGATCTTCTACAGGTATGGATAGTATCTTTGTTGTGGTGGATAGATTTTCTAAAATGGCTCATTTTATCCCTTGTAGGAAAACAAGTGATGCGCGCCATGTTGCTGATTTATTCTTCAAGGATGTGGTTAGATTGCATGGAGTACCGCGTACTATTGTAAGTGATAGGGATGTGAAATTCTTAAGCTATTTCTGGAAATCACTCTGGGGAAAGTTGGGAACTAAGTTGCTGTTTTCTACTTCTAGTCATCCCCAAACGGATGGTCAGACTGAGGTAACCAATCGAACCCTTGGTGCTCTACTTCGAGCCATTGTTCAAAGGAACTTGAAGAAGTGGGAAGCATGTTTGCCTATTGCCGAGTTTGCATATAACCGAACCACTCATTCTACTACCAATCATTCCCATTTTGAAATTATTTATGGGTTTCAGCCGCTAACCCCTCTAGATTTATCACCTATTTCTGTTAATGAGTGTTTAAGCGCAGATGGTGTCAAAAAGGCAGAAGCTGTTCGGACCTTGCATGAGAGAGTTCGAGCTCAAATTGAGAAGAAAAATGCGCAATATGCACAACATGCAAATAAGGGTAGAAAACATGTTGTATTCGAACCCGGTGATTGGGTTTGGGTGCACATGAGGAAGGAAAGGTTTCCAGCATCTCGACGGACCAAGTTACATCCAAGAGGCGACGGACCTTTTCGAGTACTAGAGAGGATCAACGACAATGCATACAAATTCGAACTTCCAAGTGAGTATGGCATAAACGCATCTTTTAATGTATCTGACCTATCTTCTTTTGACTTTGATACAGACTTTGAAGATTCGAGGACGAATCCTTTCGAGGAGGGAGGGAATGATGCAGATACGGGTGCGCAACAACTTCAACCTTGGGTCAAGGACAACATTGACGGTCCGATGACAAGATCAAGATCCAAGAAGGTGAAGGAAGCTTTACAAGCCTTGATCATTCACCATACAAGCAAGGAGCAAGATAGGTTTGAAGATTTGATGGACCATGACGTTACTTTGTTCACTTGTACGTTTGAAGTGAAGGAATGATCTCATACTTGTTAGTTTAGTTGGTAGTTGTTTTAAGACTGCCTAGTTTAGTAGTTGTTAGGCGTTAAGTATTTTATTACTTATTGGGCCTTATCGGAAAGCCTTAAAGAGTTGGCTCTTTAAGCTCTTTAAGCGGACCGAATTTCTTTCAGGTTTATGTGGGCCGGATTTTGCCCTAGTTTTAGCCTATAAAAAAGGCACCTCTTGTATGAGTAAGGACAGAATATTTTACAACCAGAAATCGTGAGGAATTTTCCTTTCAAGTTCTTAATCGAACTTACTCTTGAATTCTTGAGTTCATTGCTTAGGATTCAAATCTGACTTTATCGATTAGTTTGTTCCCTAATCGTGGTGTCTCTTCATCCATCTTTATTTGCTTAAGGTTGCTGATTGCCTTTGTGTGTCAGAGGTCTTGAGTTCATGAGAACAATCGAGTTCAATTTCCATTGGGAGAAAAGATCCAACTCTGATAATTACAAGGTTGGGAGGTTCTAGGAGGGTCTTCCCCAAGGGTTGCTCATCAGGAAGGGGAAGTGCATTTGGGTGTGTTGGTAGCAGAGGACAGTCTGGTGCGGTTGGAGAAGGATGCGCAGGTTGGGGTGTTAGTTACTCATGGATCAGTTGAAATCCCGTGTGAAGGAAGGCTGGTCGTGGAGCTTGGCTGTGGAGTGGGGGATCAGTTGGTGGCAGAAGGAAATTTGTCTCCAAGACCCATTATAGGCCTTGGGGATTTGATAGCACCCGCCATGATGCAGCTCAATATAGATCAGTCGGCAGCTTTGGAGAGGGACCCTAAACAAGTCAAACTAAAGGGTCGACGGGGGATTCTTCCTTCGGATAGGCAGCTACGGTCCGCTTCGACCGCTTCCAGCAACTCCCTCCAGGTTCTTTCCCATGATTAATGCTCTTTTCTGGAACATCATAGGGGTTGCTAAACCTCCTAATTTGAGACAACTTAAAAAATTAATTCGTTTGAATAATTTCTAATTGGTAGCTATTTGCGAGCCTAAACTCAATGTTAAGAATGTGGAGTCAATCCGATTAAGGTTATCTTTTGATGCTATAGTGGTTAACCTATCGACGGATATTTGGGTGTTTTATAACTTGCCTTTTAATTGCTCTGTCATTGGTAATTCTGATCAGCACATTTCCCTTAGATTGTCACATCCGTGGCTACCATGTGCACTGCGCTTCTTTTTTGTTCACGCCAAATGTACATTAGAGGAGCACAAGGAGCTATGGCAAGCCTTGGTCCTTGAGAAACCAAGTTCCCAACCTTGGTGTATTTGTGGGGATTTTAATGCTATTATTGCTCCTGACGAAAAGAAAGGGGGGCGTCCTTTTAATAGTACAGAGGGTTTGGAGCTAATGTCGTTCATGGAGGAGGCGGAGGTGTTTGATGTAGGTTTTTCGGGGTCGTCATTCACCTAGTGTAACAACCGTCAGGGCAGGGTGAGAATTTGGAAGAGATTAGATAGATTGCTGATTAATGGGGAATGCTCTGACCTCCCTGCATCCATTGCAGTTTCTCATTTAGCTAGGCATCCTTCTGATCACGCTCCGCTAAAAATATCCTTTGCGTCCCGTTTGGATAACAAGCCACACCCATTCCGATTCCTTAATGTCTGGACTTCCAATGCTTCGTTACTTGATGTCATTCGTACTGCCTGGCAGCGGGAGTGCCAGGGCTCACCCATGAAGATCCTATGTACGAAATTGCTTAGTCCTAGAAGGACCATCCAGGAGTGGAACAAGCATACTTTCGGAAACATCTTTGACGCGTCCCGGGAGGCAGAGGCTGATGTGCGTTGGGCAGAGGCAAGACTGGAGATTGAGGGCTCTGATGACGCTTAGGTGGAGCTTCATCAGTCTCAAGCACGGCTCAATAATGCGTTGTCTGTGGAAGAACACTACTAGAAGCAGAAGGCAAGGGTAAAATGGTTGCACCACGGTGATTGCAATTCCAAATATTTTCATGCTATCCTGAGGCAAAGAAGAACGCAAGGGGTTATTCACCGGATTAAAGACGCAAACGGAGTGTGGTTGGAATCTGACGAGGATATAACTAATGAAGCGGTGAGATATTTTTCGGATCTTTTCTCTGAGCCCGCGGGTAATGCGTAGGATTTGCTGCAGGTGATCCCAACATGTGTTCCAACTGAGGAAAGTGCTCGCTTGGAGGCCGATCCGACTACGGAGGAGGTGAAGAGGGTCATTTTAGCAATGGACGGCGAGAGTGCAGCGGGTCCGGATGGCTTCACGGGTAGGTTTTTTTCTTTCACTTGGGAGGTGATTGGGCCGGATGTATTTAATGCTATTCTGAGTTTTTTTTGTGGGGCTGTGATTCCTCGGTTCTTTACCTCCACTTCCATTATATTGATCCCAAAAGGGCCCAACCCTTAGGACTTTTCGAAATTTAGACCGATTAGCCTGTGCACTTTTTTCAATAAAGTGTTGTCCAAGATCTTGGCGGATAGATTGGCCTCTCTCTTACCGTGCCTGGTGTCGCCTCAGCAAATTGGCTTTGTTAAGGACGGAACATTATTGAGAACTATTTGCTCACACAAGAGCTAGTGTCAAGGATACGCAAGGCCTCGAGGGGAGGAAATGTTGCTTTAAAATTGGACATGTCCAAAGCATATGATAGGGTATCTTGGCTATTCCTGATCAATGTATTTCAGCGTTTTGGGTTTGGGGAAAGATTTATTGATATGGTGTGGAGACTGATCTCAAATGTGTGGTTTTCGGTTATTATCAATGGGGCCTCCTATGGTTTCTTTCAATCAAGGAGAGGGCTAAGACAGGGGGACCCTTTATCTCCCGCATTGTTTGTGCTAGGGACAGAGGTTCTCTCTAGGGCATTAAACAACCTTGTAGCATAGGCTGGTTTTCTGGGGTTCAAAGTACCGCTGGGGTGTCCCCCAGTCACACACTTGGTGATTGATTGGCCTCTCTTTTACCGTGCCTGGTGTCGCCTCAGCAAACTGGCTTTGTTAAGGGACGGAACATTATTGAGAACTATCTGCTCGCACAAGAGCTAGTGTCAGGGATACGCAAGGCCTCGAGGGGAGGAAATGTTGCTTTAAAATTGGACATGTCCAAAGCATATGATAGGGTATCTTGGCTATTCCTGATCAATGTATTTTGGCGTTTCGGGTTTGGGGAAAGGTTTATTGATATGGTGTGGAGACTGATCTCAAATGTGTGGTTTTCGGTTATTATTAATGGGGCCTCCTATGGTTTCTTTCAATCAAGGAGGGGGCTAAGACAGGGGGACCCTTTATCTCCTGCGTTGTTTGTGCTAGGGGCAGAGGTTCTCTCTAGGGCATTAAATAACCTTGTAGCACAGGCTGGTTTTCTGGGGTTCAAAGTACCGCTGGGATGTCCCCCAGTCACACACTTGGCTTTCGCGGATGATGTGTTGATGTTTACTAATGGTTCTGCCCGTGCTTTACGGAACATTATTCGGGTGTTGAAATTATATCAAAGATGTAGACACCAAATTTTTAACTAATTTTATTTTATTTTTATTATCTATTTTATTAATCTCATAATTTTTGTTTTAAGGCACCTTTTAGCATTGTATAGCATTTTAGATTATTATTATCTATTATTTTATTTTAGTTTTATTTTGTATTCGTTTTGCCCTTTTAGCCGTTTATTTTTATTATAAGACTTTTAGCATAAAATTTGTAAAAAGAAAAAAGAAAATTGTTCACAAAAATATGTTTATTTCTTTTAAATTCAATCTTTTAGCAATTTATTTATTTTGCTAAAATTATTTCATTATGTGTTAAAAAAAAAGGGAAAACAAGCTCACAAACCATGAGAAGCATAGGATCCTAGCCCTTTTTTCATGTTACAAGTTGAGCAGAAAAATGCACGGGAAGATGGCAGAAGTACAAATACAGCTTAGCCCATTACCCTTGGATTGCCTTGATTTTATCCTACCTGGCTCTCATCTGGAATGAAGAGTGATCAAATGGCCAAGAAAACCTGCCAGCAAAACAGGGGTTTCATCGGCACCCTTGAAGGTAGGTTTTAGCAACATTGGTTCGATATAAAAGGAAGAGAAGACACGGCCGAAGAGGAAGAGAAAAAAGGGTCTGAGAGCTAGAGGGATAGGAAAAAAGGGGAGGTGTGGACGGCTGATAGCGGCGGAGAAACAAAAGGGCAGAGGGTCAGGGCTGAAAGAAAAAAAGAGCGAAAAAAAAAAGATCAAACATACAGCGAAGGAACGAGAAAGGGAAAAAAGAAAAGAGGGGAGCGAAGGACGGCAGATGAAAGAAAGGAGAAAACGAAAGAAAGAAGAAGGGAAACGTTGCAGAAAGTTGCCCAGATAATGAATCAGGGTTGGAGATCCAGCTTCATCCGAATGCATTCTTGTCAACCGGTCTGTGTTCAGTAGATTCCGAAAGACATCAAAGGTAATTTCTTTTCGCCTTTTACTTCCCACACAAACCCAAATTTTCATCGAATCTGCCAAAGTTTTTCGCTGCGTTCTGTTCATGAATATACTACGCTGTTTTTACTACCTACGGCAACCTAATGGGTTGGATGTTTTGTTGAAAATCCGTTGAACGAACATAGGGTCATTTTTCTTGGTTGCTTCAGCTCTTGGGTTGTTTGAAGTTCAAGATTTGTTTGTTGTTTGACTGGTTTTCCATGTACATGGCTAGCGCAAGATTCTTTCTTTCTGTCTTTGCTGCGTTTTCATGTTCAGTTGCACCATTGAATCTGCTGGGAATGGACAATCGTATTTTGGTGAGGTTAACAGTGTGGGTTTAAGGTTATGGCATTTGGGTTTGGGTAAGTGAATCAGTAGGCTTGGCTTGATTTATTCCACATAGACATCCCAGCTGAATGATGAAGTTGCGGCAATGTTACGATTAGAAAATGCAAAAATGTTTTTGGTATTTTGAACTCGTCTTTTCCTTGTTTGTTCATTGGTCTTAGTAGCTGTTTTTCTTGTATTTCTGTGGGGTTTTGAAGACTTCTCAAGAGCTTCATTCGAGACATTTTGGTTTGATTACTGTGAAGCAAGATTTTAGTTCCTGTTTTCCTTTCTACAAAATGAAGCATATGCGTATTTGAGAATTCAGTAATAAAAATCATCAGTTTCATTTGCCTTGTTTCTGGTTTGTTTGGGTCAGAGTTTAGCATGAATGTAGATCATTTTTTATCCATTTCGAGTCCGAAAGTTTGTTGGAAGCTCATGGTATGATATTGTTGAAATTGCCAAGTATTTAGGAGTTGTTCCCTTCAAAAACGCAGCAAGGAAAAAGCTGCTGCATTTTTTTATGCTGTGTTTTTTTTTCCTTCTCTTTAGTTGCTAGTTGAGTTTTTGCACTTCAGTTTCATGCTTAATCTTGTGTTGAAGGAAGGAAATGGAAGGTTTGGTGTTGAGTTTGGGAGCTTGGGTTTGAAGGGCACTTGAATCATGTCCAAATGTTTGCTGGAAAATGTATTTCAGTTTGCCGAATAAAACTTTTTATGGTCTTGCTCTTTTGATTGTCATTCCTTTCCGGTCCCAAGCTATGGTGTTTTGTTTAGATAATAATTCCATCATGTTTCTTCTTGGTTTGCTTGCATGAATGCATTTAAATTGAATAAGGAAATGGCATGAACATGGTTTGAAGATGAACATGAACATGGTTTGTATAATTATTTTATCCCTTTTCTCTTTGTAGACACCAAATTTTGAATAATTTTATGTAGCATCTATTTCATGATTTTCATTTTAGATTGCTTGCATTTTAATTCGTTACTGTGTGTTTTGTACTATTAGTTGTTATGATATTTTAGTTTTATTCATTTTTCGCCCTTTTAGTTGACCTATTTCATTTGCTATTTATTCTTATTTACTTTTAGCTTTAGTTTTTAGTTTTAGCTTTTAAGTTTAAGATTAGCATAGAGTTTTTTTTAGGAAAAAAAAGGAAAAGAAAACATCAAAAATATGTTTTAGTCATTTTGTTTTTATTCAATGTTTTCTCGAAAGAAAAATGAAAATGAAAAATTTTAAAGAGGAAAAAAGAGAAAATTAAAGAAAAAGAGGAAAAAGAAGAAAAACTGGAAAAAATAGGCTGTAGTTGGATTGGGAAAAAAATAAAGAAAAGGAAAAAAAGGAAAAAAGGAAAAAAAGAAAATGGATGAAAAATGGAAGTTGTAATTTGCTGTTCAATAATAATTTCTGTTATTATAAATTTTTGTTATTATCATTTATTTTATTTTTATTGTTATTAATTTCTGTTTTTAATTAGCTGAAAAAAAAAAAAGGAAAATTGTTGCCGCAGCATGAAAGCTGCGGACTTACGCAGCTTGCAAAAGAAATCTGGGACGGCTCCTTGGCTGCAATTACTGGAGAAAGGACAATGGTTTTAGGGCTCCCAATTGATCATATAAAGGCAAAAGAAACAGAGCAGCCGCAAGGGGAGAGAAGTAGAAAAAATACGGGGGAAACAAAGAGAAGAAAAAAGACTGGCGGCGGGATTTTTCTGGGCAGCAAGAAAGAAAGGGAAAGAGAGCCGGGTAGAGTAGTGGCTGAAATCTGGGAGGAACGAGGGAGTGAACAGAGGTGAAAGGGGAGATAAAAAGCTAAAGGATTGGAGCTAGGAGCAAAGAGGCAAACGGAAGAAATTGCTGGTAGCTGTCGGTTGTCTTCCTGAGGAGCGGCTGTTTTTTTTTTACTGAGAAGCTGTCGGCGCTCCACCACGTTTTGCTAACCCAGACCATTGATAAAAGAACTGTCACCGTAAGCCCTTTTTCCCCTCCAAACTTTGATTGCAAGTGCTGATTCTTTAAGATTGGAAATTTCTGAACCCAAAACTGTTAAATTTCATGCTATCTGGTTCGTTGTTAGCTTCAAAATTCGTTCCTTATGTGTCTGCTGTGGTCTTGTATGATCAGTGGGGAAGTTTGAAGCCCATTTGGGTTTCGTTGCTAGACTGAAATTCAATAGCAATTTACTAACGTTTGCAAAGGAAGGATTTTCTGGCCTATTCGTTTAATTTGTGAAGTACAACCGTGAAAGTTTCCATCTTTGTCTAATTACTATTCGGGCATGTACATATCTGGGGTTGGGTTTTGTTCAAAGCTGGTTTTGTGATGGTTAGAGGTTCAGGTTTGTTCTAAAGGAAAAGGAGCCGGGGTTATGAATTGTTGTTTGAGTTGGTGTCTGCTATTTGTATGCTGAATGAGAGTGAAAATCAGGAAATAGTTTGAAACTCCAACAAGTTGAATATCTGACCCTTTATCCGTTGTTTGCTACCTTCCTATGGGATTTGTATGTTTATAGTAATACATGTGAGTTGCATGTTTGTGCTGGGATGGGAACGGATGCAACCTATTGGCATGTGGACAACAGGTTTTGCTTCGTCCTTTGTTGCAGCAGTGATCATCTTATTGCTTTGCATCTGGGTTACATTTTTTTTTGTATGAAGAAGCATTATTGAACAAGTTGAGAGAGTAAATATGTGTATTTGTGTGTTGTTAACAACACTCTCGAGTGAATTTCTGGGCTAACGAAGTAGTTGCTAATCCCTGCATTACTTTGCTGCATCTTGGATGATTTGTTTGGATCTTTTGGGAGTAATAGATGTTTGTGTGTAGGTAAAGTTAACAACATGAGTTGAAAGTCTCGTGTTTGTTATTGATTTGTTGCTTTGATAGAGTTTACTTAGGACCCTTCACATGAACAAGTCTGGAGTGAAGAACAAAACATTTTGTAGTTTCAAACCAGTAGGAAGTTTAAATGAATCTGAATTTCAGAAGCCCCGTGGCTGAGTTCTTATTGTGTAGAATGTTTAGCTCACGTTTTTATCATTTCAAAATGGGTTGTGTATTGTATCTTGAATCGAAAGTGGAGGTTCTAGTGGTTTGTCAAGATGCCGCAAGTTGAAGGAGTTTGCAGATGAACATTGCATAAGAATAATTCTGGCTGCTAAAAGTTTTCTTGTTGCAAGAATGTTTTCTCATTTGTCACCTGATATTTGCATGAAACTTTATTCATTCTGGTCTCTTGCATGCATGATAAGTTGGTAGGGACTTGAGTTTGGATTTCGGTCTGAAAGTTTCTTTTAAATCTGTCTTGCAAGATTATTAAGCCTCAAGGCATAAGAGAATAGTTGCAGAATTTTTCTTCATGACATTTGTATGATTTTTCTGTTATGTTCTGGTTTGATTGAATGTTGAAGTTTTTTTTGTAATGTTCTTGATGTTTGATTGAAAGATTTGTGATCAAGTTTGTGTTGAAGTTGACATATGTTTGCGGAAATGAAGATAGCAAATGGTGTTTCTAGTTGCAGAAAATTTTCGGCAAGAATGATGGTTGCAGAATGAAGTTTCTTACGTTTGTTGCATGAGATTGCATGAAATCATCTTTCTAAATTTCACTTTGACCCCTTGAGTTTCCTTTGGTTGCACTATGGCCCAAGCAATTGAAAAAGATTAATCAATTTGATCCTTCAAGTTTCCTTTTCATTTCAAACTGGAATTTCATTTGATGAATATGGACTTGCTTGATTATTTGAAGAGTTTTAGTGGTTAAATTTTATAGCTATTTGTGGTGCCTTTATTTTATTTTCGAAAACTTTAGTGAATTCAAATTGTCTGGTTCATATTTTACTATTAAATTGGTGCATTAATCCTTTGTTCGATGGTTTTAGCCCAAATTAGGACCTTTTCCTTTCACTAGCTTCACGAACGGGGGAGGTATAACTTTCTTTTACCTTTCTTTTGTTTCTCCTATGTGATCTAATGTGCTAAGTGAATTGCATGTCTACTTTGCTTTCCTAGCTTTTCTTTAATTACTTTTACTTATGTCATTTACTTTTTTATTTTCATTAAGTTATTCTTTTAATGGGATATGTGTACACCTCTTGGCTTGTAATAGATAGAGCGTAGCAAGTAATTTGGTCCATTTTCCCTTTCCCTTTTGTTTTAGTTAGCAAATGTAATGGTTGCATGCCTATGTGTTATATGTTAAATGCTTTATTAGGATTTTGCATCTAGTCAAGCATGCTAAGTGTTATGTGCTACGTGTTTATTAGTGATTCGCATGTCTACTCGCTTTTTATAGTGTGGATGAATGAAATGGATGAATGTACGTCACCACACTAGTCCAACGCTAGTTGTGGCTTCTTTTATCGTTTCCACTAGTCCAACGCTAGTCAGAATTCATAGGATGGGCTAGTCCAATGCTAGACCCAATAGGTTCTTTTTTCCTTTTTCATTAAGTGCATGATCACCACATATCACGCATTTTTCCTTAGTTTATCATTTGGTATGTTCCTCAAACCCCTTCCCCTTCACTTTAGGACTTGCATCTCATGCTAGCTAGGGTTCATTTGCGTGAAAATCCCCTCTTGATAAGGGAAACGAGCGAGTGTGGCTACTCGATAGCCTTAGCACGCTAGTTTTACCTTCTAATCCGAGGGAAAAATTAAAATCATAAAACTAGAGGTCATCCCCGTACCCGACTTGATGCATTCCTCTAAGTTCATACATTTTCATTTTCTCACTATTCTCCTCATTAAATTTTTTAATCCATATGCCATATTCACACACCTATTCACTTCTTTATTTTTCACCTCACACATTGCACCTATCTTTTTACTTATATATATTTACTATTTTTGTTCACTTGCACACGAGCACTTATATTTTCATTCATTTGCACACAAACACTTTCAAATTGCACACATGCCCTTCTCTACACTTTGCACACTTACACTCTTATTTGAGTCCTCATTTGCATCATTCACGATTTTCTATGAGGTCTTTCTTATTGGCCTTCACAATTCATGTGAATGGGACCACAAGCCTCATAAGAGACATTTCTTAGATTTAGGATTGCATTTCTCATTCATTAGTCTTTGTCCAAATTGCAAATACATACTTTGGGTAGAAAAAATTAGGAAAATAAGGGTTAAATCACGCAACTAGCCTTGGCTAGGTCGAAGGGGTGCCTTGGATTTTTATCCTTGCCTTCCCCTTCGTCAAATGTGACTCCCGAACCTTTTTCTTTGTTTGCGTGGACTAGGAGTCGTTCAAAAGGGTTTCTTACTTTTTTCCTTAAAAAATTCACTTTTTGGGTGACTTGGTACACCCTAACTCTATACCAAGTGGCGACTCCATTTTTCATATAAAAAACCCTTTTTGAACTATTTTTCTTGGGTCAAATCGTCGCATTTTCAAAAGTCCCATTTAGACCCATTTTTATTTTTATCAAAAAATTCACTTTTTCCAAACCAATAAAATCACAAAAACTATCATTTTTATTTTTCAAAAAAATGGGGCGCGACAGTTGGCGACTCCACTGGGGACTTCCTAAGTGGGTCCGAGCATTTTTTATTTAACCATTCTTTTTCCTTTTTTCTACCCCTTTTATGAATTGCATTTGGATATTAGGGTTGCATTTTTTTGATTCGCTCACGTATCAAGCTCCCTCACTCACGTATGTATGATTGGATGTTTGAATGAATGTTTATACCGCGCTTGTCATTGCACTTGGGGGGGGTATGTGTCACCCTTAGAGCCTCGCGTGGGTTCTTGATCCCTCCCCTCCAAAACGTGCACTATCATACGCGCATACGCTTTACTATTCATCCCCCTTTATTTTTCTTTTAGTGGCTTGTCACGCCACTCCACCCTTTTAGGATTAGGAGACCCACTTGGACGTGTGATCGTGACACGACGTGTGCGTAGCACGATCCAATGGGTCACTCACTCTTCCGCTTTAAACTTTGGGTTAATATCCTTAGTTTTTAGTCGAAGGTTGAGGGTTTTTATAGATTCACTCAAACATGCGGCCGTGACATGACGTGTGCGTAGCGGTGTTTGGGGAATCGCTCGAGCCACCGACAAAGGGCCATGGAATTGATGACCCTTGGCCCTAAGTCTGAAGGCTTGGGGACCTGAGCTTATCGAGTTAGATGCATTAGTGAACCCCAACCTCATGCATCCATATAGTTCACCTAGGGTAGAGTCTGCCTTACCCTATTAGGGACACCATTCACGAGGGGAGGGATCCCATCCTTTTCCTTATTTACTTTTCCTGTTTTTTTTATCATTTAATTGTCCAACGTGTTATGTGATTAAATGTGGAACTAACTTTCCTTGTTTCTTGATTTTGCATTCACAACCCTAGCAAATAAGAGGTCTGGCATGACCTTCTTTTAAGAAGCTTACCCGTGTAGATAGGACATGGCACGTTTAAGAAGTTTTGTATATTTTTGTGTATAAATAATAATGTCATGTCATTTTGGGCCTACCCTGGCAAATCAAGGGTCCTTTAGGTCATATTGCATATTTTACTGCTTTAATAAATGGCATCATGCATAAGCCCTAGAAATGGAATCCTATATTAGGGATAAGCCGACCTTTTTTCCCGTGGGTATCTAACCCTATTTTGGGAATTGCACGTTTAAATTCATGTTTAACTAGAGAGGTGGGACCCGTAGGTAAGGTATTTGACATCGATTTTCGTTCTTAGATGGGAAATCCTCGCCGCGTCCAACAGATGTTAGCAATACCAGTGGAGGTGCAAAAATGGCCCACATTGCTTTCGTCAAGCGAGATTAATCAAGTATCCACTCGATTGGGACCTATCGGGGATTTTAAAGACATTAAGTCCGATGGATATTTGGTAGAGGCTTTGGTGCACTTATGGGATCCCATCTGTTCTACTTTTAGGCTAGGGAAAGAAGAAATGACCATAACTATCGAGGAAATTGCTGGATTTCTCAATTTGCCGGTTCAGGGAACCGCCGTTATATTCCCATTAGCATCTGACAAAGTGGAGTTTTGTCGTTTTACCGGTATAAAGGAGTCAGTAATACAAGGGTTGGACCAGAATATAGAGGCAAAATTCTTGTTTGATCGATTCGCGTTAAGGGATGTTTTGAAAGACATCGAGGGGATTTCTCGTTTACTTCTAGGGAAATATGGGATCGAAAGAGAGTTTGGGTGTATGGATTAGTCATGGCGGGAACTTATCTTTTTCCCAGGAAAGACAAAAAGATAGCCTTCAAGCTCACCAAAATCATGTATGACCTGTTTTTAGGAATCAATAATAAGCCCTATTCTATCATTCCAACCATTCTAGCCGATATTTGCATAGCCTGCTCTACCTGTCAGAGAGGGGGAAAGTTCTTTTGTGGTTCGAATTTAATCTTACATGTATGGGGGATGGAGCACTTCATGAGACGACCGGCTATTCCTGAGAGTCTACCAATGTCCGGATATAACTGGGTAATCACACATCACAAAAGGGTTGATAGCAGCAATTTGCCGTGTAATGCGTCCGAATTTGTGGATTTCTTGACGAATATGACCAATCAAAATGTTAGATGGGTATTGGATTGGACCAATTGTATCAAACCTATTCTTCATACCAAGGCATCCGAATTTGTTCCTCTATGGGGTACCCAGGGTATCATGGCATACAATCCGAGGAGGTTTCTCCGACAATTAGGGCGAGTCCAAGATGTACCACCCGCAGTGGATCTGACTCCATTTGTCATCGTTTTCGACAAAGGGATATGTCCGAAGGAAATTCCAATGAAGACTCTTATTGATGAGGCCTGGGAAACATTATCCGATGACGAACGCGTCAAGTACGTTCCGGAACTCAAACAAAGGGGATTGACCACTCCGCAATATGAAGACTGGATAGGAAGGTCCACCATACAAGAAATACAAGATGAGCCGGCCAAGGAGGTGGAAAGGTTAAAAGCCATTATTGAAGCAAGGGATAAGGAGATTCTGCAATTAAGTAAGTCCGTCGAAGTATACAAAGGGATGGCGGAGCAAAACAAGCAAATGTATGAGGGTGAGCGAGAAAAGCGTCAGGAGATGAAAAGAAAATGTGGGGAATTATATGATCAAGCCGAATGTGTCAAGTTGCCATATGCTAGGGAAACTAGGGATTCTATATTAGATAGACTCAAGAGCTTTGGTAATCTTGTACGGAATCGTCTTCATGACATGATGTAAATATTGGCAAGTTTATCAATGAAAGTGAATTTTCTTTTGCAATCATTTGGAGTTATTGTTCAAGCAGGTTTGTATAACGGGTCCCACTTCGAAGGTGTTGCATCATGCTAGGCCTACCCTTGGCACAAAAAGGGTCCCCCCATAGGACATGTGTCGCGCCCCATTTTTTGATAAGAAAAATAAATTGTTTGAGAAAGATGTATTGTTTCAATTTTGATTGGAAAATGATTTTTGTGAGTTGAAAAGACATGGGTCTCAATGGGACTTTGGAAAGCGACGATTTGACCCAAAAAATAGTTTTAAAAAGGGTTTTGAAATGAAAAGTTTGGAGTCGCCACTTGGTAATGATTTAAGGTGTACCAAGTCACCTAAAAATGAATTAAGTAATAATAAACCCTTTTTAAAACAACTCCTAGTCTACGTAAAACAAAGAAAAAGGTTCGGGAGTCACGTTTGACAAAGGGGAAGGCAAGGATAGACTCCAAGGCACCCCTTTGACCTAGCCAAGGCTAGTTGCGTAACTTAACCCTAACTTTCCTGACTTTCTACCCAAGGTATGTATTGCATGTTGGATTATGCCTATATGAATGCGAAAACGGAAAAATGCAATCCTAAATTCTACGATGTCTCTCGTGAGGTTTTTGGTCCCAAACCACATGAATTGTGGCGGCCAATAAAGGGAAACCTCATAGAGGTCGATAAATGCAAATGAGAGTTCAAATTCAAGTGTGCAAGTGTGAAAGTGTATGAAAGATGCAAGAAATGTAAGTGCAAGTGTGCGAATGTATAAAAAGGTGCATGTGTGAATTTGGATGAAAATCAAAGTGTTTGTGTGTGCAAATGAATGAAGATAGAATAGTACGTATATAAGTGAAACTTGAATTTCATTTGTGAAGTAAAATAAATAAATGATAAAGATGTAGTGAAAAATATGGATTGAGAAATGTAAGAAAAATGTGATTAAAAGAGTATGGAAGTGATAAAAATGAAAGTATGACCCTATGGGAATGCAACAAGTCGGGTACGGGGGTTGACTTCTAACTTTTCGACTTCGATTTTCCCTTTGATTAGAAGGCGAAACTAGCGTGCTAAGGCTATCGAGTAGCCACACTCGCTCGTTTCCCTTATCAAGAGGGGTTTTTCACGCAACACGCAAATGAACCCTAACTAGCATGAGATGCAAGTCCTAAAGTGAAGGGGAAGGGGTTTGAGGAACATACCAAATGACAAACTAAGGAAAAATGCGTGATATGTGGTGATCATGCACTTAATGAAAAAGGAATAAAACCTATTGGGTCTAGCATTGGACTAGCCCATTCTATGAATTCCGACTAGCGTTGGACTAGTGGAAACGATAAAAGAAGCCACAACTAGCGTTGGACTAGTGTGGTGACGTACATTCATCCATTCCATTCATCTATACTACAAAAAGCGAGTAGACATGCGAATCACTTATAAACACGTAGCACATAACATTTAGCATGCTTGACTAGATGCAAAATCCTAATAAAGCATTTAACATATAACACATAGGTATGCAACCATTACATTTACTAACTAAAACAAAAGGGGGGAAAGGGAGAATGGACAAGAAAGCTCACCAAGCCCTATCTATTACAAGCCAAGAGGTGTACACATACCTCATTTAAAAGAATAATTTAATAAAAGCAAGAATGAATGAAATAATGGAACTAAAGAATGGTAATGAAAGCAAATTAGGCATGCGATTCACACTTAGCACATTGGATCACATAGGAGACACAAAAGGGATAAAAGAAATTATACCGCCCTCTTTGAACGATGTCCAAATGAAAGAAAAATGGCTTCAAAATAATAAAAAGGTCAAGGTACCACTTTAATTAAGAAATAATCACAAAAAGATAAAAGTAAACATGAAATTGAATCAATTAAATCATGTAGACAACCCACATTTAAGAAGTCAAAAGAAGAAAGGACTTGATCGCAAAAATGAACAAAGTTTTGGGGCTAAGATTAAAGAAAAATAAAGTTCAAGGACTCATTTGCAATTAAAATAATGACCCAATTGAATGAAATGGAAAGTTTGTAGGGCCACAGTGAAAATATCCGAAAATCAAGGGACCGGAATTGAATTTTGTTATCAGGCTTCTTGGAAAAACAGGCCATTGGGCTATCTTCTATTTTCTTGGGCTAAAGCCCCCCCCCCAAAACCAAACAAAAGTCCAAGGCAAAAAAACGGGCTAGTATATTATTTTGGCCCAAAAGTAGTCAACCAAACAAATGGGCCTTGACTCTATAACCCAACCACAACCCAAAAGAAAGATAGACTAAATCCACCTTTTACAAGCCCAATCAAATATAACCTCTTAATCCAAAAACACTTATTTCACTAAAAACCAACATGATAAAAATCAAATAAAATTATTAAATCATAATCATAACCTAAAATCAAGAATTAATTTACCCAAAAGATTACTTAAAGATGAAAAGATAATAAAAATCTAAGAGGGCGAAATAAGTCAACTTCTCCAATTTCAAGTCCTATCAGAATTTAGGCAAAAGCCAAGGGACAAAGGTTAATATATACAAAACATGAAGAGACCTAAGCTCTGGGGTCAATTTGAAATTAATTCAGGATCTTCTTGCAAGGAAAAACAAATCATTCGGGCCGTGATGAAATACTTAAAAGTCAGGGGACTGGAACTATAAGATCAGACAAACAATCATCTTCTCCAAAAACAATCTAAATGTCGGCCTCCATTTCAGCTCCCTTTCACGGACAAAAGCAACAAAAAAAAAACTCAACTCTGATCATTTCAAAAAGACAAACGCAACTAACACAAATCCATACGAAGAGACTTGACCATTCCCAAATAACAGTTCCAAAACATAGCTCAAGTTAGGATTCAAAAATTGCATAGATAAGGAAAAGGATACTGCAATGGTTTACACATGTGATTCAAAGCCCTTTGCAAAATCATGTAATCCCAGGTTTCGGACAAGAGATCAGCAAGCTAACATCATTTCCATTTCGGTTTTCTTTTCACTCAAAGCAATATCAACAATTCAGTCTCAACCCTAGCCTTTTCCCCCCCTCATAGCAGTAGCTTGAATTGATACATAGGGAAGAATAAAGAAAACAGAAATGGCGCCATAACAAGCAGGCGAGAAAACCTAAAACTCTACATTTTTACCATTGCACTTGCTGACCATGTCATTTTCCTTTCACGCAAGAAACAGACAAGTTATCGGTTAAACATAATTTTCGGTTGGGCATTTCATCGAACAGGTTGTAGGCATCAAAATCCTACCAGATTTCTGCTCAAATTGAAGCATAACTAACCCAGAAATTTGTCAAAAACCAAAGAAATCAGTCCAAAACTTTATCAGCAACCCAAGAAAATTAATCTAATCAATACATGTATGTTCGACAAATTCAGACAATTTAACAGGAAAAGTTGCACTAAAGCAAAACCACGGGGAATCTGTATCAAAACTTGAAAAGGAAAACGGAAATCTTAAAGAACAAAGGCAGCTTACAGTGCTCCGCTTGGCAAACTTTCGTCGATAATGAAGACGGTGGTTCCAGCGGTGGTGGCGGCTCTGGTTCTTGAGCAGGCGGCTGGTGGCGATGGCGGACAGCAGCGGCAGCAGACGCGAACTGGTGGATTCCGTTCGGCAATCTCTTTTCCCAGATTTCTTTTTTCCTCGCTCAGACCCCTTTTCTTCCCCTCTGTTTTTCAGCCTTTCTTTGGTTCTGTTTTTTTCTTTTTGCTCTGTTCCTCGAGCCTCCAAACCCCTCTCGGCCTTCCTCGGCCTTTTTGTTTCAGCCGTAGCTCTTTCCCCATTTCTCCTCTTTTCTTTCTTTTCCCGAAATCAGAGCTCTCCTTCTTTTCCCAGAGTTTTCGTCCGCCGTTTCTCTCCTCCTTCTCCCTCTATCAAATCCTAGCCGCTATTTTCCTTTTCGTTTTTCGATTCCTCTGTTTTTGCTCTCTGTGTTTTTCCAGCCCCTCCATTCTCTTTTTGTTCTGTCCGTCTGTGGTTCCTCCTCTTTTCCCACTCTCAGATGAAGCCCCCCCTTGTTTTCTTCTCCTATCCGCTGCTCCATTTTTCTCTCTTTTTTTCCCAGTCGTCAGCCTCCCCTGTTTCTCAAGCTCTCAGACCAACCCCCCCAGACGTCATCCCCCAATTGCCTTGTTTTTATTTTCTTAGTCCTCACAAAATTCTACCTTGACCCCCCAAAGATTCCTTAACTTCCCAAGTGTCCCTAACACCTCAACCCTTAGGTGCTTAGTTGTCTAAAACATAGAAAAGACACTTGTCCAAGTGCATGCAATCCCACTTGTCATTTTCACTCCTTTTTCTTTTTCCTTTTCTCTTTTTCTTTTGTTGTTTCCTGAAATTTAATGTGAAGCCAAAAATACACTAGAACAAAAATAAAATAAATAACAATAATAAAAATAAAAATAATAATAAATAATAATAAATGAAAACCCTAAAATTGAAACAAATAAAGCTAAGATTAAATTAAACAAATAAAGTTAAAGAATCAAAAATTTGGTGTCTACAGTTTGCCCCTCTTTGTCTGAGTTTTGAAAAAACTTGAGACAAAGAAGTAGACGCCAAATACTTACCTGTGTTATTGGGCTGCAAAAGATTCCAACGAACAGGAATTATAACACGGGACTGACCCGAACATGAAAAATAAAACAGGACTGACCCGAACCAGAATTGAAAACGGGACTGACCCGAACAGGAATTTAAACGGGACTGACCCGAACATGAAAAATAAAACGGGACTGACCCGAACAGGAATTTAAACGGGACTGACCCGAACAAGAATTTAAACGGGACTGACCCGAACAGGAATTTAAACGGGACTGACCCGAACAGGAATTTAAACGGGACTGACCCGAACAGAAATTAAACGGGACTGACCCGAACAGAATTTAAACGGGACTGGCCCGAACAGAAATTAAAACGGGACTGGCCCGAACAGGAATTAAAACGGGACTGACCCGAACAGGAATTTAAACGGGACTGACCCGAATAGAAATTAAACGGGACTGACCCGAACAGGCTCTTGATCATGGGACTGACCCGAAAATGCTTTGAATCGTGGGACTGACCCGAAAATGCTTTTGATCATGGGACTGACCCGAAAATGATTTTGATCATGGGACTGACCCGAAAATGCTTTAAATCGTGGGACTGACCCGAAAATGCTTTTGATCATGGGACTGACCCGAAAATGCTTTTGATCATGGGACTGACCCGGATAAGCTCTTGATCATGGGACTGACCCGAAAATGCTTTTGATCATGGGACTGACCCGAAAATGCTTTGAATCGTGGGACTGACCCGAATAAGCTTTGACAATCGGTCAGTGGGATTAAGCCCAAACCTGCCGTGATGAAACTTGATTTGATTTTGATTTTGATTCTTTTCCTTTCTTTTTTTTTCTGATTTTTTTGATTTTTTTCTGATTTTTTGATTTTTTTTTTAATTTTTTTGATTTTTTTTGATTTTTTTTTTTTGATTTTTTTTTTGAGAGACTTTCCAAAGATAATTTGCCCCAGTATGATGAATTTATCAGTGGGATTACACCCAAGCCTGCCTTGGTTGCACTGGCGGCACAAATTTCAGACTCAATAGGATGTCGGCGGCACAAAGTCCAGGCCCGACGTGATTTGTGATGTTGGCGGCACGAAATCCAGGCCCAACGTGATATTTGTGAAGGTTGGCGGCACGAAGTCCAGGCCCAATGTGATATTTGTGAATGGCCAGTGGGATAAGACCCAGTCCTGCCACCCAATTGGTCAAGAAATTGAATTTGATTCGTCAAGAAACAAGAAATTTGATTTTCCAAGAAACAAGAATTTGAACTTGATTTTTGATTTTTGAATTTTGAATTTTTTCTGATTTTTCGAGAGAATTTTTTCAAAATAATTTGGCCTCAGTGTAGGGTCCCTTTTTCCGTCTCTCTTTTCTTCCTTCGGCGTTGGCCTTTCACATCATCAGGTGCTCCTTCGTCGATTTCAACTATGAATACCTGCACAGGGGCTTACCAAAATATGACATGCACTTGAATTTCATGAAAAGAAACAGCGTGTTTGATTTGAAAAATGCATTATTTTGATTCTTGGACGAAATCCTCAAATGAACTATAAAAATTTTGCCCCAGTGTGGGCTTATTCTGTGAAATGTCACAAAGGAAAATTTTGCCCCAATGTGGGCCCATTTAATTGCAAAAAATGTGTTTGGATGACAGTCCATTTGCTTGACCAAAGTAAGAAACTGTGTTTTCTGTACAATGTGAAGAAATCTAAGCGTCTTGCTTAACTCATACAGAAAATTTCATGATGAATTTCTCAAAATAATACCCAATTACAGGAGATTTCTTCCCCACCTTAGCATCAATGCTTAGGGTAATGGGTTACCACTCCTCATCTTTCAGGACCAATCAAGTGGCTTTATTTTTTTTTGAAATGGCTAAGGAAATGGGAGGTCAGAATCTGTCTCATTTTTTTTCCCTTTCCTTTCTTCTGTCCCAATTGTATCTAATCCATTCAATGTCACATCTTAGTGAAAGCAAAGAGTTTGTCACTCTTATTTCTTAAGAAAACTTAGTCCACGTACAAGCTTTATAGGCTTGCAACAAAAATGGATAGAAGCGATAGCTAAACCCGTGAAAAAGGGTTATACCCTTATGATCACAAATGATTGAGGGATTTCTCAGAAATGTAATCCTCGTTTCGAATTGTCATGAAAGATAAGTCAACGATGGACTTTATGAGCTTATAATGTGGCTTGAAACGATAGTTAAAGAATAAAACTTTCAAGGACATTGCACCGAAGATCGCATTTTTCCAAAATTGCCCCTATTTTGAACTCGAAAATTCTGAACTTTGTTCGACTTTTTATCATTGCTCAACAGGGACTTTTAATCATCGAATCTTTTTGCATTTTTCTTTTTGCATCTATTTTGCTTGCTTTGCTTTTGCTTTTTTCTTTTTCGACCTGGTGGATTTTCACATGGTGAGTAGCGTCAACCCCATACCCAAGCAATTCAGAAATACAGCTAAAATTTTCAAGCATCAGAAATTTTCTTGACAGGGCCATTGCAAAGAACAGAAGTCAGGACTTTCGGCTTTTGTAATGGGGTCAGGTGGGGTGCTTAGAAACGTTAAGGCTTGAAAGCGGATTTCAAAAGTGGTCTGAAGAATCTGAGATCGCATTGTTGTGCCGACCCTATTTTAGGGTTAAATCAAGACTTGCCCCAGAGTTTATGCTCAATTGAGGCTTTTTCTCTTTCATTTTCTTTTGATTGATTTTCCTTTGGCTTTTTGCCATTTTTTTTTTTGAACTCTTTCAGAAATTTGCCCCAGTTTATATTTAACCGAGGTTCTCTTTCTTTTGCTTTTGATTTTGTTACTTTATCACTTTTCACCTCTTGGGCTTTCTTTCTTTTTCAACCCAAAGTTACCCCAATGTGGGGTTTGCGATTCTCAGGGGTTGCCAAACGAAGTAATTTATTCTGAAGGCTCAAAAAGGACAACTAGGGATAGAACGCTTGATTGGAAAAGAAGATGGCCTGACTTTTGTCCGTTCCTTACATTAACTCTGAAAGGAAACTTTCGTGAATGCGAAATTTCTTGCCTGTATCTGAATTAATTGACTGAGGAAGACGTTCATGATCCGCCGGGCAAAACTCTTCTTTTTCTTCTTTTTTTCTTTCAAAATTGAAGCTCAAGTAGAATCAAATTCCTCCGATTTATGATTCCCTCTTTTCCCTTTTTTAATTTTAGCATTTTTGCTTTTTCTCTTTTTTTCATTTTCATTTTTTTTTGTTTTGTTTTGTTTTTTTTTGGAAAATTCACCAATCTCCTTCCCCAATGTGGGGTGCGATCATTAGTGCTTTGAAAAGAACCACCGATTTTAGCTCAAATGAGGATGCAAGGGGTAAATTGTGTTTGAGTTGTAGAAACGATGGCCAAAGTATCATTCTTACGCTCCATGACAACCAAAGTAGCGAATTGCTTATTGAAAATCCATTTGAAAACTTTCCAATGTAAGGTAGTGATCATTAAGGCTCTTATTTGAAACGAATTTATTCTTTCAAAGGCTCAAAGGGGAGAGCAACTGATAACATCTATATGGATAGAGAAATGAACGCTTGAAGTATCATTCTAAATTCTCAAAACAAACAAGAACAATGCACATTTTGCTTTCACTTAGATGTGAATTGAATCCAATTAGACACCATGGACATTTTTCCAAGCAAAGGTTGCCCCAATTTGCAATTTTATCAATCAATGTGACTGATTTTATTTTGGGGTCAATAGAAGTGACAAAAATATGAATTGTACAGTGAAGGAGAAAAAGTATCTCATTGGGTCTTTTGAGTGACTACTCTTATTTTTTGAGCGCGTTTATTGTGTAACTCAGATCCCCAATCTAGTGTACGCAAGGATTTTAGAAAGCATACACTTGTGAATTTTCAGGCTGGAGGTTGAAAAAATCTTAATTTGGTCTTATTTTCTTAAAATTCATCATGAAATCTCCAATGAGCAAAGAATGAAATGTACATGAATATACAAAACAATAATTGTCCAAAAATTTTATTGCTGAAAAAATTTGAAACAAAATTTCTCGTTCAATTATGATACAAATGAGAAGAGAAACTTGTAAAGAGCTCAAAATATACACTTTTGTCTCCTTTCCTTTTGGAACAAAATGTATTAACAAATCAAATAAACAGAATTTCCCTTTGGAAAACAATTACAAAATCTCTCAGAGGCTTTAGCGTAGAGCTTCCAGATAGATCGTTTATGTTTTCATTGTAGGATCTGCCCAAGAATCAAATAACACTTGTAATCTTCAAAACTTTATTGGATTAAAATTATCATCAGATATAGAAGAATATTTTCGTCTTGTTGAAACATTTTTATGAATGCAGGGGAGGGGGAAAACAAAAGAAAAATACCCAGAGTTAGTAGGCAAAACTGCAAAATCGGTATGCATGTCCTATGGGGGAACCCTTTTTGTGCCAAGGGTAGGCCTAGAATGAGGATGCAATCCTCTAGGGTAGGCACTATACCATACCTGATGGATCCGATCAACTCATTGAGTGAGGAGTAATTTTGAAAAATTTGGTCAATTGAAGTGAGAAGAGACGTTTATCAAAATGAGGACATCGTCCGAAGGGATTGATTGCTTTTGATTGATACAAGAATTTGCAAAAACACACAAGTTTGACCTTGACGAACTTCCTGTCGAAGAGATTGGAATTCGTTTTGACAACTTTTCCTAGTGGAGCACGGGTCAAAACTCCAACTAATCAAATGGCTGGATGCAATGGATGCTTTTCTCAAAATCGACTAGGTTTTTGAAATTCGATACTGAAAACCCTAATAGGGCAAATGGGTTGAATGAAATTGACAATTTATTTAAAATCGACCGAATACCCTAAAAAGGGAAACAGGTCAAATGAATTGAATGAAATTTATCCAAAATTAATCAGATCACCCTAAAAGGGTAAATTGATCAAATGAATGAAATTGAATTAGTGATTTATTCAAAAATTGGCCGAATGACCCTAAAAAGGGTAAATTGGTCAAATGAATTGACGATTTATTCAAAATTGACCGGATGACCCTAAAAAGGGTAAATTGGTCAAACGAATTGACGGTTTATTCAAAATCGACCAGATGACCCTAAAGAGGGTAAATTGGTCAAATGAATTGACGATTTATTCAAAATCAACCGAATGACCCTAAAAAGGGTAAATTGGTCAAATGACCCTAAAAAGGTAAATTGGTCAAATGGATTGACGGTTTATTCAAAATCGACCAGATGACCCTAAAGAGAGTAAATTGGTCAAACGACCCTAAAAAGGGTAAATTGGTCAAATGGATTGACGGTTTATTCAAAATCGACCAGATGACCCTAAAAAGGGTAAATTGGTCAAATGAATTGACGCTTTATTCAAAATCGACCAGATGACCCTAAAGAGGGTAAATTGGTCAAACGACCCTAAAAAGGGTAAATTGGTCAAATGAATTGACGATTTATTCAAAATCAACCGAATGACCCTAAAAAGGGTAAATTGGTCAAATGACCCTAAAAAGGGTAATTTGGTCAAATGAATGGTTTATTCAAAATTGATTATGAATTGACAAAATGGATCGATTGAATCGGCCGGCCATTGGTGGTTTCAGAAAATTAGTCTATGAGCCTTCTAAAATCACTATTTGGCCTCAATTTATTTATCGTCTCAATAGGAGGAATCATTTGTGAATTTCTTCAAATTAATGTCCTTCACGCAAGGGATTTTTACCAATTTTTGATAAAATGGCCAAAAAGTGATTATTAGATGCTCATATTCCAAAGATCACTCTATGAAAATGATCGGATCCTACCTTACCTTGTGCACTACCCCTTTGGATGGTACAAAGTGTAAACGTGCAAGTCTCACTGGATTAAGTATCCGAGACACAAGGTGGCTTATTCCTAACGCGAAATCCCCTAAATGGCATTCCCTTTCTAGGGTGGATGCATAATGCCATTTTTATCAAAGCAAAAAAAAATATGCAATTCGAAACGAAACGTGACCTAAGGAACTCTTTATCTGCCAGGGTAGGCTTATAATGATATGCAATCATTAATCTATGAATGTAATATACCAAAATCTTTAAACGTGCAATAGCCTGTCTACAAAGGTAGGTTCTAAAAGAAAGTCATGCCAGACCTCTTATTCCCTAATGTTTGTGAATGCAAAAGACAAGAGACAAGGAAATGTGAGTTCAACACGTAATCACATAACACATTGGACAATTAAGCAACAAAGACAGATAAGGAAAGAGGGGTGGGACCCCTCCCCTCGTGAAATAGTGTTTCCTAATTTAGGGTACGGTTGGCTCTACCCTAGGCAATTCTAGTATGGATGCATGAGGTTGGGGTTCGCTAATGCATCTAGACTCGATAAGCTCAGGTCCCCGAGCCTTCAGACTTAGAAACCAAGGGTCATCAATCCCAAGGTTCTTTGTCGGTGGCTCGAGCGATTCCCCAAACACCGCTACGCACACATCGTGTCGTGGCTACGTGTTTGAGTGAATCTATCAAAGTCCTCAACCTTCGACTAAAAGCTACAGGCTATCAACCCATAGCTTAAAGTGGAAGATTGAGTGACCCATTGGATCATGCTACACACACATCGTGTCGTGATCACATGTCCAAATGGGTCGCCTAATCCTAGTAAGGGTGGAGTGGCGTGACAAGCCACTAAAAAGAAAACAAGAGAGGGATAAAAGAAGAAAACGTATGCTCGTATGCAAGTGCTCGTTTGGAGGGGAGGGGTCAAGAACCAACGTGAGGCTCTAGGGTGACATCCCTTACCCAAAATGCAATGCAAGCGCGAAATGACAAGTAAACATTCATTCAAACATACATTCGTGAGTCGAGGGATTGGTTTGATTACGTACATAAGACAAAAGGTCCTAAAAATGAAAAATGCAATCCTAATATCCACATGCCATGCATAGAAAGGGTAGAAAAAGGAAACAAATGGTTAAGTCAAAATGCTTGGACCCACTTAGGAAGTCCCCAGTGGAGTCGCCAACTGTCGCGCCCCATTTTTTGATAAGAAAAATAAATTGTTTGAGAAAGATGTATTGTTTCAATTTTGATTGGAAAATGATTTTTGTGAGTTGAAAAGACATGGGTCTCAATGGGACTTTGGAAAGCGACGATTTGACCCAAAAAATAGTTTTAAAAAGGGTTTTGAAATGAAAAGTTTGGAGTCGCCACTTGGTAATGATTTAAGGTGTACCAAGTCACCTAAAAATGAATTAAGTAATAATAAACCCTTTTTAAAACAACTCCTAGTCTACGTAAAACAAAGAAAAAGGTTCGGGAGTCACGTTTGACAAAGGGGAAGGCAAGGATAGACTCCAAGGCACCCCTTTGACCTAGCCAAGGCTAGTTGCGTAACTTAACCCTAACTTTCCTGACTTTCTACCCAAGGTATGTATTGCATGTTGGATTATGCCTATATGAATGCGAAAACGGAAAAATGCAATCCTAAATTCTACGATGTCTCTCGTGAGGTTTTTGGTCCCAAACCACATGAATTGTGGCGGCCAATAAAGGGAAACCTCATAGAGGTCGATAAATGCAAATGAGAGTTCAAATTCAAGTGTGCAAGTGTGAAAGTGTATGAAAGATGCAAGAAATGTAAGTGCAAGTGTGCGAATGTATAAAAAGGTGCATGTGTGAATTTGGATGAAAATCAAAGTGTTTGTGTGTGCAAATGAATGAAGATAGAATAGTACGTATATAAGTGAAACTTGAATTTCATTTGTGAAGTAAAATAAATAAATGATAAAGATGTAGTGAAAAATATGGATTGAGAAATGTAAGAAAAATGTGATTAAAAGAGTATGGAAGTGATAAAAATGAAAGTATGACCCTATGGGAATGCAACAAGTCGGGTACGGGGGTTGACTTCTAACTTTTCGACTTCGATTTTCCCTTTGATTAGAAGGCGAAACTAGCGTGCTAAGGCTATCGAGTAGCCACACTCGCTCGTTTCCCTTATCAAGAGGGGTTTTTCACGCAACACGCAAATGAACCCTAACTAGCATGAGATGCAAGTCCTAAAGTGAAGGGGAAGGGGTTTGAGGAACATACCAAATGACAAACTAAGGAAAAATGCGTGATATGTGGTGATCATGCACTTAATGAAAAAGGAAAAAAACCTATTGGGTCTAGCATTGGACTAGCCCATTCTATGAATTCCGACTAGCGTTGGACTAGTGGAAACGATAAAAGAAGCCACAACTAGCGTTGGACTAGTGTGGTGACGTACATTCATCCATTCCATTCATCTATACTACAAAAAGCGAGTAGACATGCGAATCACTTATAAACACGTAGCACATAACATTTAGCATGCTTGACTAGATGCAAAATCCTAATAAAGCATTTAACATATAACACATAGGTATGCAACCATTACATTTACTAACTAAAACAAAAGGGGGGAAAGGGAGAATGGACAAGAAAGCTCACCAAGCCCTATCTATTACAAGCCAAGAGGTGTACACATACCTCATTTAAAAGAATAATTTAATAAAAGCAAGAATGAATGAAATAATGGAACTAAAGAATGGTAATGAAAGCAAATTAGGCATGCGATTCACACTTAGCACATTGGATCACATAGGAGACACAAAAGGGATAAAAGAAATTATACCGCCCTCTTTGAACGATGTCCAAATGAAAGAAAAATGGCTTCAAAATAATAAAAAGGTCAAGGTACCACTTTAATTAAGAAATAATCACAAAAAGATAAAAGTAAACATGAAATTGAATCAATTAAATCATGTAGACAACCCACATTTAAGAAGTCAAAAGAAGAAAGGACTTGATCGCAAAAATGAACAAAGTTTTGGGGCTAAGATTAAAGAAAAATAAAGTTCAAGGACTCATTTGCAATTAAAATAATGACCCAGTTGAATGAAATGGAAAGTTTGTAGGGCCACAGTGAAAATATCCGAAAGTCAAGGGACCGGAATTGAATTTTGTTATCAGGCTTCTTGGAAAAACAGGCCATTGGGCTATCTTCTATTTTCTTGGGCTAAAGCCCCCCCCCCCAAAACCAAACAAAAGTCCAAGGCAAAAAAACGGGCTAGTATATTATTTTGGCCCAAAAGTAGTCAACCAAACAAATGGGCCTTGACTCTATAACCCAACCACAACCCAAAAGAAAGATAGACTAAATCCACCTTTTACAAACCCAATCAAATATAACCTCTTAATCCAAAAACACTTATTTCACTAAAAACCAACATGATAAAAATCAAATAAAATTATTAAATCATAATCATAACCTAAAATCAAGAATTAATTTACCCAAAAGATTACTTAAAGATGAAAAGATAATAAAAATCTAAGAGGGCGAAATAAGTCAACTTCTCCAATTTCAAGTCCTATCAGAATTTAGGCAAAAGCCAAGGGACAAAGGTTAATATATACAAAACATGAAGAGACCTAAGCTCTGGGGTCAATTTGAAATTAATTCAGGATCTTCTTGCAAGGAAAAACAAATCATTCGGGCCGTGATGAAATACTTAAAAGTCAGGGGACTGGAACTATAAGATCAGACAAACAATCATCTTCTCCAAAAACAATCTAAATGTCGGCCTCCATTTCAGCTCCCTTTCACGGACAAAAGCAACAAAAAAAAAACTCAACTCTGATCATTTCAAAAAGACAAACGCAACTAACACAAATCCATACGAAGAGACTTGACCATTCCCAAATAACAGTTCCAAAACATAGCTCAAGTTAGGATTCAAAAATTGCATAGATAAGGAAAAGGATACTGCAATGGTTTACACATGTGATTCAAAGCCCTTTGCAAAATCATGTAATCCCAGGTTTCGGACAAGAGATCAGCAAGCTAACATCATTTCCATTTCGGTTTTCTTTTCACTCAAAGCAATATCAACAATTCAGTCTCAACCCTAGCCTTTTCCCCCCCTCATAGCAGTAGCTTGAATTGATACATAGGGAAGAATAAAGAAAACAGAAATGGCGCCATAACAAGCAGGCGAGAAAACCTAAAACTCTACATTTTTACCATTGCACTTGCTGACCATGTCATTTTCCTTTCACGCAAGAAACAGACAAGTTATCGGTTAAACATAATTTTCGGTTGGGCATTTCATCGAACAGGTTGTAGGCATCAAAATCCTACCAGATTTCTGCTCAAATTGAAGCATAACTAACCCAGAAATTTGTCAAAAACCAAAGAAATCAGTCCAAAACTTTATCAGCAACCCAAGAAAATTAATCTAATCAATACATGTATGTTCGACAAATTCAGACAATTTAACAGGAAAAGTTGCACTAAAGCAAAACCACGGGGAATCTGTATCAAAACTTGAAAAGGAAAACGGAAATCTTAAAGAACAAAGGCAGCTTACAGTGCTCCGCTTGGCAAACTTTCGTCGATAATGAAGACGGTGGTTCCAGCGGTGGTGGCGGCTCTGGTTCTTGAGCAGGCGGCTGGTGGCGATGGCGGACAGCAGCGGCAGCAGACGCGAACTGGTGGATTCCGTTCGGCAATCTCTTTTCCCAGATTTCTTTTTTCCTCGCTCAGACCCCTTTTCTTCCCCTCTGTTTTTCAGCCTTTCTTTGGTTCTGTTTTTTTCTTTTTGCTCTGTTCCTCGAGCCTCCAAACCCCTCTCGGCCTTCCTCGGCCTTTTTGTTTCAGCCGTAGCTCCTTCCCCATTTCTCCTCTTTTCTTTCTTTTCCCGAAATCAGAGCTCTCCTTCTTTTCCCAGAGTTTTCGTCCGCCGTTTCTCTCCTCCTTCTCCCTCTATCAAATCCTAGCCGCTATTTTCCTTTTCGTTTTTCGATTCCTCTGTTTTTGCTCTCTGTGTTTTTCCAGCCCCTCCATTCTCTTTTTGTTCTGTCCGTCTGTGGTTCCTCCTCTTTTCCCACTCTCAGATGAAGCCCCCCCTTGTTTTCTTCTCCTATCCGCTGCTCCATTTTTCTCTCTTTTTTTCCCAGTCGTCAGCCTCCCCTGTTTCTCAAGCTCTCAGACCAACCCCCCCAGACGTCATCCCCCAATTGCCTTGTTTTTATTTTCTTAGTCCTCACAAAATTCTACCTTGACCCCCCAAAGATTCCTTAACTTCCCAAGTGTCCCTAACACCTCAACCCTTAGGTGCTTAGTTGTCTAAAACATAGAAAAGACACTTGTCCAAGTGCATGCAATCCCACTTGTCATTTTCACTCCTTTTTCTTTTTCCTTTTCTCTTTTTCTTTTGTTTTTTCCTGAAATTTAATGTGAAGCCAAAAATACACTAGAACAAAAATAAAATAAATAACAATAATAAAAATAAAAATAATAATAAATAATAATAAATGAAAACCCTAAAATTGAAACAAATAAAGCTAAGATTAAATTAAACAAATAAAGTTAAAGAATCAAAAATTTGGTGTCTACAACATGCATCCGAATTGTTCGAATAGTTACTAACTCATGTCTTTTTCTTTTCCTCTTTTGAATAAATTGCAAAAATTCAATAACGATTGGTTTATTTAAAGCAGTCTTTTGCATTCTCAGGTAAAATTTCCAAAAATAGCTTTCCGAAAAAGCCCCATTATTACGCGATCCCGAAGTAAAGCTCAAAGGAATCGTGTAAACATGAATATTCAACCAGAATCATCCGACAAGACTACAGCGACTACACAGCCGGAAGTCACGAGTCCTGGAGTCCAGTTGGCCGAGTTACTTGCTAAGTTTGGGGAAATGGCCTCTGAAATGGCCGCCCAAAAGAAATTAATAGATGAGCTTGTCAGTAGCGGGGTACAGCCGGAGCTTCCGCACGTAATACAATTGCAATCTGAACCCTTTGTTATTCCTACAGTTCAAACTACTGTTCCCATGCAAGGTCCACCCGAAGGGACTTTCACCTACCCCACCGTTCATCTGCCATACACTTACCCTCCTAATCCTTCATTTTTCCCTACTCATATGCAAGGCCCACAACCTCAAGTCACTGCAAATATACCACCTGAGACACAAGCTTTTTATTACCCCACCACTGAGCCTTATCTGCCGGACCATTTTATTCAAACCAAACCAGAGGTGGGAGGATCCTCTGCTCCCATTAATGTGAAGTTATTAAAGCGCCTGGACCGTTTCGATGAATTCATGAGAAAGAGTCAGGTGCTGAACAAGCAAGGAGTTTTGGATTACGATGAGCTGTGTCTCTTTCCGAATGTGCAACTGCCTGAGGGGTTCAAAACTCCTAAGTTTAACAAATACGATGGGACGGGTAATCCCAAAACGCACCTCCGACTATTTGCAAACAAATTGGGAAAGCCTGTGGACGATGAAAACTTGCCTCTAAGGTTGTTCCCCGAAAGTCTGGAAGGGGACGCACTTGACTGGTATTCAAATCTGAAACCTGAAGACGTAAGAACCTGGATTGACTTGTCCAAGGCTTTCGTAAGGCAATATGAGTATAATTGTGAGTTGGCACCGACTAGAACCACCTTGGAAGGAACCAAAAGAAAACCCTCCGAAGATCACAAGACTTATGCCAAGAGGTGGAGGAAAATAGCTGCCAAGGTGGAGCCTCCGATGACCGAGGAAGAAATCATCCGTCTTTCATCAAGGCCCATGATCCTCCATATTTTGAAGAAATTTTCCGTATGACTGGATGTTCATTCGCGGCAATTGTAAATAAACTTGAAGAATTCGACGACTTTGTACGAGCCGGGAAAATTGTTAATGTGTCTGCCCTGAAATCGCAAGTGGAAGCTTTGCAAGGGCGAGGAAGCAGTGAAAAGAAACCACAATTCAAAAAGAAAGAAGGAGATACAACCTTTGTTTGGAACCACAACCCTTCACCCCGACCCCGATACCAGCACAACCCAACCTACCAGCAACCTTACCATTACTACTCAAACCCACACCCTGTATATACTACCAACATCCACCACCCTCGACCTCGCCCAAACTATACTAACCCACCTTCAGCCCCTTTTCAAATTTCTCAACCAAATCCACCCCAAAACCGACCTCGACCTCCATTTAACCCAAGATTTCCTCCTCCAACTAGACCTGCTTACAACTATCCTCAACCCACTGAACCCTACAACAGACCCCCTAGCCGTACTTTTACCAATTTAGGCAGGCCTTTAGACCAATTATATGACCAGTTAAGGGCCTCCGGAAAAATTGGCACAGTACCCCCTCCTACCTATCCGTATGGCATGCCCGCCTGGTATAACCCGCAAGCTGTTTGCGCATATCATTCGGGGGCCCCTGGGCATGCAACTTTAGATTGCAAGGCGCTAAAGCATAAAGTTCAGGATATGGTTGAGTCTGGAGAAATCGTGATCAGAAAGAGGGAGCCGCAAGGGCCAAACGTAAATCAAAACCCCTTGCCAGAGCATGTTGGGGTTATTATGGACGATGCGGAGTACGAGGAACAAATCAAGAAATTGGCAATAGAAGCTGAAGTGTTTGGGGTCACGGACCAACCGTTTGTCATAGAGTTGCCATTCGAAGAAGATAACAAGCCTTTTGTCTTGGACCTCACGCCAGCAGAGAATGAAGCTTTGAAACCGGTAGTCATCGAATTCCCGAAGCAGGAGCCCGCATTAAGTCTGCAACAAGTGCCGTGGAATTACGATGAGCCTAGCATACAGATCAGGGAGAATTCAACCGCAAAGAAGGAAGTGTCAGTAGTTACCAGATCGGGGAAGACTGTAAATCCATTTGAGACTACTACTCCAATTCAAGCCAATAGTTCTGAGCCACCCATCAAACCAACAATCACCGAGAAAGAAGCCGTGGATTTCCTTAAACGACTCCAGAGAAGTGAATACAACATAGTGGAAAAGCTAAGCAAATCACCTGCCCAGATAACCATGTTGGACCTACTTTTCTCTTCGGACGTGCATAGGGATGCATTGATCGACGTATTAACAAGATCTCAAATTCCGAGGGACATTTCTGTTGATAATTTTTCAAACGTGGTGGGGAGCGTATTATTCAACAAGCAAATTGTTTTTTCTGACGATGAATTGCCGACGGAGGGCATCGGACATAATAGGGCGTTGTACATAACAGTGAGGTGCAATGGAAAAATGCTGCCTAAGGTGTTAATCGATAATGGATCCGCACTGAATATCTGTCCTTGGAGTACCTTAGAGAAACTAGGGTTGCAAGACATCAAGCTGAGGCCTTCAGGGACTATCGTTAGAGGGTTTGATGGAGCGCAGAGGGAGCCAATAGGAGAGGCAGATTTAGTAATCGAGATGGGGCCCGCCCAATTTCAAATAACTTGCCAAGTCATGAACTTTCCGAGCATTTATAATATTTTACTTGGAAGGCCATGGATTCACAAGTCTGGGGCCGTGCCGTCTTCGTTGCATCAATTACTCAAGTTCGTGGTAAATGACAAACTAATCACTATCTTTGCTGAAGAGGACTGCCTGGTGATCACCGATTCTGGAGTTAAAGAGGAGGGTAGTCAAAGTGTTACCATGTCCCCTCACAGCACATCCGATATAGTCTCCGTAAGTTGGATAACCACGGAGGAACAAACTCTCTCAAAGGCCAGTGTAATGATGGCCAGAGAAATGATTCGTGGAGGATACAAATTCGACAAGGGGTTGGGGCGTGAACTGCAGGGGATCCTGAAGCCAGTGAAGATAGTAGAAAAGAGGGATACCTTCGGTTTGGGTTTCAGACCAACCGCCAAGGATTTCAAGGAGATGAAGGAGCGTAAAAGAGCAGAAAAAGAGGGCCGGCAAAGGGTTTTCGATATTCCACCGCTACGGTATACTTTTCCCCGGCCAGCTGAAATAATCACATCAGAGGGTAATTCAACTGAAGAAATCGAGGATAGTTTGTCCCAACTGTTCATTGGGGCAATATTTGAAGACAAGTTCCCGAACGAGGCCGAATTTCCTGACATCCCTGAAGGGTCGATTTCCAATTGGACAGCTGAATTTCTGCCTATTCGGAAGGAGTTTCGGTAAACTGAAAGGGGTTTATCATTCATATGAATTCATGAAAAATACTTTTGCATCTGTAAATAGCCAATGAAAACAATTTTCCTTTTGCGCAAGTAAATATTGTTAAATTTTCATTTTCACTTGCTTTCAATCAAAGGTCTTTATGAAAATGCACAAGTTGTTCTTGTCATGTTGTGTTGTCTATATTCATATTGTTTGTTCATTTGTTTGTTGTATGCTTATTTGCTTATTATCCCACATTCGTTAATTCTTTCAGATGGCCAAAAATAAAAATATTTGACCCTTTGGATATTACTGTTCTGGAATTCAATAATGACAATTTCTATATCACTCACGACTTGGAGGAATCCGAGTTCCAAAGCGAGAGTGATAATGAAGAGGTATTCGATTCTTTTGCAAAGGATTTTGAACAATATGAGGAAACACCAAAACCGAACTTGGAAGAGACAGAAACAGTAAACATTGGCACTAAGGATGAAGTTAAAGAGGTGCAAATCAGTATTCATTTGAATGAAAGGCAGAAAAAGGAGATGATTGAATTTTTGACTATGTTCCAGGATGTCTTTGCATGGTCCTACGACGATATGACAGGCATTTCAACCGATGTGGTAGTGCATAGGTTACCCACAGACCCTTCTTTTCCACCCGTAAAACAAAAACCCCGAAAATTCAAACCAGATATGAGGCTCAAAATAAAAGAGCAAATTGAAAAACAACTCAAAACCAATATTATCATTGTTTCCCATTACCCAATTTGGCTTTCAAATCCAGTCCCTGTTCCAAAAGAGAGTGGAGAGGTGAGAGTTTGTGTTGACTATAGAGACCTTAATAAAGCCAGTCCTAAGGATGATTTCCCTCTACCAAATATTCACATTCTCTTAGACAATACTGCCGGACATGAGATTGAAACCTTTTGCGATTGTTTTGCTGGCTACCACCAAATTTTGATGGCAGAGGAGGATAGGGAGAAGACTGCTTTCATTACCCCTTGGGGCACATTTTGCTACCGAGTGATGCCTTTCGGTTTAAAGAATGCAGGGGCAACATATTAGAGGACCATGACAACCCTATTTCATGATATGATCCACCGGGAGATGGAGGTCTACGTGGATGATATTATAATCAAGTCTAAAAGGGCAGAGGACCACTTGGTTGATCTGAAGAAATTGTTCGAGAGACTACGGAAGTACAATTTGAAGTTAAATCCTGCAAAATGCGCCTTCGGAGCACCTGCGGGTAAGCTGTTGGGATTTATAGTCAGTAAGAGAGGCATAGAGATAGATCCAGCAAAAATCAAAGCAATTCGAGATATGCCGGTGCCAAAAACTCAGAAGGACGTGAGGGGTTTCTTAGGAAAGATCAATTTTATTGGGAGGTTCATCGGCCAACTAACTGCCACATGCGAGCCGTTGTTCAAATTATTGAGAAAGAATGTGCCGTTGTATTGGAATGAGGAGTGCCAACAAGCTTTTGACAAGATTAAAGATTATTTGTTGCATCCACCAGTCTTAGTGCCGCCCAAACCGGGCCGACCTTTGATTATGTATTTATCTGTGCTTGAAGGAACAGTAGGGTGTGTTCTAGGTCAACATGACGACTCTGGAAGGAAAGAACAAGCCATTTACTATCTAAGCAAGAAGTTCACGCAGTACGAGGCTAATTATTCATTCATTGAGAAAAGCTGCTGTGCATTGGCCTGGGCAGCCCAAAAGCTTAGACACTATCTGTTGAGCCATACCACGTATCTTATTTCCCGGTCTGATCCTTTGAAGTATCTTTTGGAGAAGCCGATGCTGACTGGAAGATTGGCCAAATGGCAGATAATTCTATCAGAGTTCGACATTGTGTTTACCTCGCAAAAGGCAGTCAAGGGGCAAGCTATAGCTGATCATTTGGCGGAAAATCCAAGAGATGATGATTATCAACCACTCCGTACTTATTTCCCTGACGAGAGGGTCCTATTTGTAGGCGCTGTAGACGATATAAGTGAACAAAGTCCTGAATGGAGGCTTTTCTTCGATGGAGCTTCGAATTCTCTCGGAGCTGGAATTGGAGCTGTTTTGGTGTCACCCGAAGGGAAGCACTACCCTGCCGCTGCTAAATTGCAATTTGCTTGCACAAACAATATGGCCGAATATGAAGCTTGCATTTTTGATCTCAAAATGGCCTTAGAAATGGAAATCAAAGAGTTGATAGCTTTCAGTGATTCAGATTTGCTCGTACACCAGACTTTGAAGCAGTGGATAACCAAGGATTCGAAAATTCTTCCTTACCATTGTAGTTTGCTCACTTTGGCCAAGCAATTTCAAAATTTAGAGTTCAGACATCTCTCGAGAGCCCGAAATGCATTTGCCGACGCTTTGGCCACTCTAGCCTCTATGATCCAGTATCCAGATGAATTGAAAATCGAACCAATCCAGATTCAACTTCAAGACAAATCTGCCCACTGTTGGGTTACAGACGAGTCCTCTGATAATATGCCTTGGTATAAGGATATTAAGGAATTTCTCAAAACGGGGTCTTACCCTCAGCATGCTAGTTCAAAGGATAAGAGTTTTTTGCGCAGAATGGTTTCCAAGTTTTTCTTAAGTGGAGAAGTGTTGTACAAAAGAACCTCAGATCTGAACCTTTTAAGGTGCATTGATGAGGATGAAGCTCGATATATGATGAAAGAAGTGCATAGTGGCATTTGTGGATCTCACATGAATGGCCATTTGCTGGCGAAGAAAATCATGAGAACCGGATACTTCTGGCTTACCATGGAGCATGATTGTATAGACTTTGTCCGGAGATGTATAAAATGCCAAATGCACGGTGATATTATACGCGCTCCGCCTACTGAATTGCATAATATGACCGCCCCGTGGCCCTGTTCAATGTGGGGTATGGACGTAATTGGCACGATTGACCCGCTCGCTTCAAATGGACATCGATTTATATTGGTGGCGATCGAGTACTTTACCAAATGGGTTGAGGCAGAATCATTCAAACATGTAACGAAGAAGGTGGTTGCTAATTTCTTGAGAGATCATATCATTTGTCGATTTGGAGTACCTGAAACACTTATCACAGACAATGCCAAGAATTTGAACAATGACATGGTGGATGGATTATGCGAGCAGTTCAAGATCAGACACCGCAATTCTGCTATTTATAGGCCTCAGATGAATGGAGCCGTAGAAGCTGCAAACAAGAATCTGAAGAAGATTATCCGCAAAATGACAGAAAGGCATCGCAATTGGCATGAAAAGCTGCCTTATGCACTAATGGCATATCGGACTTCTATTCGAACATCAACTGGGGCAACGCCGTATTCACTCATGTATGGAATGGAAGCTGTATTACCAGCTGAGGTTGAAATTCCGTCGCTACGAATCCTTATGGAAGCTAAATTGGAGGAGGCCGACTGGATCAAGCAGCGCCATGAGCAATTGACTTTGATCGATGAAAAGCGGTTCAACGCTATTTGTCATGGTCAGTGCTATCAGAAGCGTGTGGCCCGGGCTTACAACAAAAAAGTCCATCGGCGGGCATTTGAAGAAGGTGATAAGGTACTAAAGCGAATTTTGTCAATGCAAGATGAAGCTAAAGGCAAATTTGCTCCAAATTGGCAAGGGCCATTCATTGTCCAAAAGGTATTACCTGGCGGAGCTCTTATTTTGGCGGAAATGGATGGACGGGCTTTCCCTCAACCCATCAACTCAGATATGTGCAAAAAGTTTTTCATTTGATCATGCAAAGTTTCTTAAGAAATTCATGCAAATGGCGAAATGCAAGTCAGGCCATCTTCTTTTACACTTATAAAACATTTTATCCCTACTTGTCCCCTTTGAGCCACCAGAATTGACAAATTTTCATTTGACGGCCCCTGAGAATTGCAAACCCCACACTGGGGCAGAGTTATTTTGAAAGAGAGATGAAAAGAAAAGAAAGCAGAAAACCCCACACTGGGGCAAAATTTAGTTTTAAAGAAAAATGCAAAAGTGAGGAAAAATGCAATGAAAGAATGCAAAAGAGAAAATCCAATTAAACTGGGGCAAATTTTCCTCGGTTTCATTTCAAATGGTGCAATCTCAGTTCATTTCACACCTCTTATCAAAATCTGCTTTTAAGCCTGAACTTTTCTTGAAAACACCCCACCTGACCTCATTACAAAAGCCCAAAGTCCTGGCTTTCGTCACTTGCTGCATTTCTACTAGAAAATTTGTTAATCAACTGGCAGGTGATGTCCGTAATGCCTTCGCCCAATTTCTCAAGGGAAGTGCATTTTACTGATGCTAGAATCTTTAATGCATATTTCTGAGTCGACTGTGGTCAAGAGATTTCGTTGTTCTTTAGGTGAAAACCCGAAAGGGCGCCTCAAAAAAAAAAAATCAAAAAGGGGTGGGGGCAACCTTGGTGAAAACCCGAAAGGGCGCCAAGGTCGGTTTTTCGCAACGGATGAGCACGATAAGGGACAGCTGGTGACCTGGTTCATTTAGACTTTTCCTCATGTTTGTGATATTTCTGCCAGTATCGAATTCTGAAACAGATATACCCAAGTTTCGAATATAATATTGTTTGGCCAAACTTGTACAAACATTCTTTTACAAAATGTACTCTTATAAATCTTTTGGTTCCTCTCAATTATTTGTGTTCGACTGTTTGTGATTGTTTGTATTCTTTTGCATTCTCATTTTTGCCTGACATAGGAAATTCATTCTGCATATATCATTGTTTTATATGACATTTTCATGCATCATTCTTTCACCATTAAATTCGGATGAATGATAAACCCTAAGGTTTGGACAAAGATAGGGAATTCCATCATCTATCGCAGTGGTTAAAAAGTAACACGACTGCTACACGGATTTGGGTGAAGTAGTAAACACGTGCTTATCAGTCTCAGAATCTGAAAGATTTCAAAGTTGCAAGCTCGACTAAGGTGTACGCCGCAAACTAGAGGCAAAAGCATCACAAGACTCATGTTTACACGATTCTCAAGGCTAATCTGATCAAATGATGGTGGCGAGTCCATTACCACTTTTTCTTTTCTTGCAGGAACATTGCAAATATTCTATTTCTCGCACTTAAATCAACGTCAGAACTGCTCCCCAGTAAGCAACGGTGAAGTGATAAAGTTGTTGACGAAGTTTGAGCATAAAGAACGACATCAATTATCGTTTCAGTCACAAAAATCAAAACTCCCTTTTGCTGCAAAAGTGTGAACTACTTTCAGGTAAAACTCAATTTATTGTTTAAACATCTCCAGTGAAGTCCCGTTTAAATTCTGTTCGGGTCAGTCCCGTTTAAATTCCTGTTCGGGTCAGTCCCGTTTAAATTTCTGTTCGGGTCAGTCCCGTTTAAATTCCTGCTCGGGTCAGTCCCGTTTAAATTCTGTTCGGGTCAGTCCCGTCTAAATTCTGTTCGGGTCAGTCCCGTTTTAAATTCCTGCTCGGTCAGTCCCGTTTAAATTCCTGTTCGGGTCAGTCCCGTTTAAATTCTGTTCGGGTCAGTCCCGTCTAAATTCCTGTTCGGGTCAGTCCCGTTTTAAATTCCTGCTCGGGTCAGTCCCGTTTAAATTCTGTTCGGGTCAGTCCCGTTTAAATTCCTGTTCGGGTCAGTCCCGTTTAAATTCCTGTTCGGGTCAGTCCCGTTTAATTCTGTTCGGGTCAGTCCCGTTTAAATTCTGTTCGGGTCAGTCCCGTTTAAATTCCTGTTCGGGTCAGCCCCGTTTAAATTTCTGTTCGGGTCAGTCCCGTTTTAAATTCCTGTTCGGGTCAGTCCCGTTTTAAATTCCTGTTCGGGTCAGTCCCGTTTAAATTCTGTTCGGGTCAGTCCCGTTTAAATTTCTGTTCGGGTCAGTCCCGTTTTAAATTCCTGTTCGGGTCAGCCCCGTTTAAATTCTGTTCGGGTCGGTCCCGTTTAAATTCCTGTTCGGGTCAGCCCCGTTTTAAATTCCTGTTCGGGTCGGTCCCGTTTTATTTTTCATGATCGGGTCAGTCCCGTTTTCAATCTGGTTCGGGTCAGTCCCGTTTTATTTTTCATGTTCGGGTCAGTCCCGTGTTATAATTCCTTTTCGTGAGAATCGTTTGCAGCCCAATAACACAGGTAAGTATTTGGTGTCTACTTCTTTGTCTCAAGTTTTTTCAAAACTCAGACAAAGAGGGGCAAACTGTAGACACCAAATTTTGAATAATTTTATATAGCATCTATTTCATGATTTTCATTTTAGATTGCTTGCATTTAATTCGTTATTGTGTGTTTTGTACTATTAGTTGTTATGATATTTTAGTTTTATTCATTTTTCGCCCTTTTAGTTGACCTATTTCATTTGCTATTTATTCTTATTTACTTTTAGATTTAGTTTTTAGTTTTAGCTTTTAAGTTTAAGATTAGCATAGAGTTTTTTTTAGGAAAAAAAAGGAAAAGAAAACATCAAAAATATGTTTTAGTCATTTTGTTTTTATTCAATGTTTTCTCGAAAGAAAAATGAAAATGAAAAATTTTAAAGAGGAAAAAAGAGAAAATTAAAGAAAAAGAGGAAAAAGAAGAAAAACTGGAAAAAATAGGCTGTAGTTGGATTGGGAAAAAAATAAAGAAAAGGAAAAAAAGGAAAAAAGGAAAAAAAGAAAATGGATGAAAAATGGAAGTTGTAATTTGCTGTTCAATAATAATTTCTGTTATTATAAATTTTTGTTATTATCATTTATTTTATTTTTATTGTTATTAATTTCTGTTTTTAATTAGCTGAAAAAAAAAAAGGAAAATTGTTGCCGCAGCATGAAAGCTGCGGACTTACGCAGCTTGCAAAAGAAATCTGGGACGGCTCCTTGGCTGCAATTACTGGAGAAAGGACAATGGTTTTAGGGCTCCCAATTGATCATATAAAGGCAAAAGAAACAGAGCAGCCGCAAGGGGAGAGAAGTAGAAAAAATATGGGGGAAACAAAGAGAAGAAAAAAGACTGGCGGCGGGATTTTTCTGGGCAGCAAGAAAGAAAGGGAAAGAGAGCCGGGTAGAGTAGTGGCTGAAATCTGGGAGGAACGAGGGAGTGAACAGAGGTGAAAGGGGAGATAAAAAGCTAAAGGATTGGAGCTAGGAGCAAAGAGGCAAACGGAAGAAATTGCTGGTAGCTGTCGGTTGTCTTCCTGAGGAGCGGCTGTTTTTTTTTTACTGAGAAGCTGTCGGCGCTCCACCACGTTTTGCTAACCCAGACCATTGATAAAAGAACTGTCACCGTAAGCCCTTTTTCCCCTCCAAACTTTGATTGCAAGTGCTGATTCTTTAAGATTGGAAATTTCTGAACCCAAAACTGTTAATTTCATGCTATCTGGTTCGTTGTTAGCTTCAAAATTCGTTCCTTATGTGTCTGCTGTGGTCTTGTATGATCAGTGGGGAAGTTTGAAGCCCATTTGGGTTTCGTTGCTAGACTGAAATTCAATAGCAATTTACTAACGTTTGCAAAGGAAGGATTTTCTGGCCTGTTCGTTTAATTTGTGAAGTACAACCGTGAAAGTTTCCATCTTTGTCTAATTACTATTCGGGCATGTACATATCTGGGGTTGGGTTTTGTTCAAAGCTGGTTTTGTGATGGTTAGAGGTTCAAGTTTGTTCTAAAGGAAAAGGAGCCGGGGTTATGAATTGTTGTTTGAGTTGGTGTCTGCTATTTGTATGCTGAATGAGAGTGAAAATCAGGAAATAGTTTGAAACTCCAACAAGTTGAATATCTGACCCTTTATCCGTTGTTTGCTACCTTCCTATGGGATTTGTATGTTTATAGTAATACATGTGAGTTGCATGTTTGTGCTGGGATGGGAACGGATGCAACCTATTGGCATGTGGACAATAGGTTTTGCTTCGTCCTTTGTTGCAGCAGTGATCATCTTATTGCTTTGCATCTGGGTTACATTTTTTTTGTATGAAGAAGCATTATTGAACAAGTTGAGAGAGTAAATATGTGCATTTGTGTGTTGTTAACAACACTCTCGAGTGAATTTCTGGGCTAACGAAGTAGTTGCTAATCCCTGCATTACTTTGCTGCATCTTGGATGATTTGTTTGGATCTTTTGGGAGTAATAGATGTTTGTGTGTAGGTAAAGTTAACAACATGAGTTGAAAGTCTCGTGTTTGTTATTGATTTGTTGCTTTGATAGAGTTTACTTAGGACCCTTCACATGAACAAGTCTGGAGTGAAGAACAAAACATTTTGTAGTTTCAAACCAGTAGGAAGTTTAAATGAATCTGAATTTCAGAAGCCCCGTGGCTGAGTTCTTATTGTGTAGAATGTTTAGCTCACGTTTTTATCATTTCAAAATGGGTTGTGTATTGTATCTTGAATCGAAAGTGGAGGTTCTAGTGGTTTGTCAAGATGCCGCAAGTTGAAGGAGTTTGCAGATGAACATTGCATAAGAATAATTCTGGCTGCTAAAAGTTTTCTTGTTGCAAGAATGTTTTCTCATTTGTCACCTGATATTTGCATGAAACTTTATTCATTCTGGTCTCTTGCATGCATGATAAGTTGGTAGGGACTTGAGTTTGGATTTCGGTCTGAAAGTTTCTTTTAAATCTGTCTTGCAAGATTATTAAGCCTCAAGGCATAAGAGAATAGTTGCAGAATTTTTCTTCATGACATTTGTATGATTTTTCTGTTATGTTCTGGTTTGATTGAATGTTGAAGTTTTTTTTGTAATGTTCTTGATGTTTGATTGAAAGATTTGTGATCAAGTTTGTGTTGAAGTTGACATATGTTTGCGGAAATGAAGATAGCAAATGGTGTTTCTAGTTGCAGAAAATTTTCGGCAAGAATGATGGTTGCAGAATGAAGTTTCTTACGTTTGTTGCATGAGATTGCATGAAATCATCTTTCTAAATTTCACTTTGACCCCTTGAGTTTCCTTTGGTTGCACTATGGCCCAAGCAATTGAAAAAGATTAATCAATTTGATCCTTCAAGTTTCCTTTTCATTTCAAACTGGAATTTCATTTGATGAATATGGACTTGCTTGATTATTTGAAGAGTTTTAGTGGTTAAATTTTATAGCTATTTGTGGTGCCTTTATTTTATTTTCGAAAACTTTAGTGAATTCAAATTGTCTGGTTCATATTTTACTATTAAATTGGTGCATTAATCCTTTGTTCGATGGTTTTAGCCCAAATTAGGACCTTTTCCTTTCACTAGCTTCACGAACGGGGGAGGTATAACTTTCTTTTACCTTTCTTTTGTTTCTCCTATGTGATCTAATGTGCTAAGTGAATTGCATGTCTACTTTGCTTTCCTAGCTTTTCTTTAATTACTTTTACTTATGTCATTTACTTTTTTATTTTCATTAAGTTATTCTTTTAATGGGGTATGTGTACACTTCTTGGCTTGTAATAGATAGGGCGTAGCAAGTAATTTGGTCCATTTTCCCTTTCCCTTTTGTTTTAGTTAGCAAATGTAATGGTTGCATGCCTATGTGTTATATGTTAAATGCTTTATTAGGATTTTGCATCTAGTCAAGCATGCTAAGTGTTATGTGCTACGTGTTTATAAGTGATTCGCATGTCTACTCGCTTTTTATAGTGTGGATGAATGAAATGGATGAATGTACGTCACCACACTAGTCCAACGCTAGTTGTGGCTTCTTTTATCGTTTCCACTAGTCCAACGCTAGTCGGAATTCATAGGATGGGCTAGTCCAATGCTAGACCCAATAGGTTCTTTTTTCCTTTTTCATTAAGTGCATGATCACCACATATCACGCATTTTTCCTTAGTTTATCATTTGGTATGTTCCTCAAACCCCTTCCCCTTCACTTTAGGACTTGCATCTCATGCTAGCTAGGGTTCATTTGCGTGAAAATCCCCTCTTGATAAGGGAAACGAGCGAGTGTGGCTACTCGATAGCCTTAGCACGCTAGTTTTACCTTCTAATCCGAGGGAAAAATTAAAATCATAAAACTAGAGGTCATCCCCGTACCCGACTTGATGCATTCCTCTAAGTTCATACATTTTCATTTTCTCACTATTCTCCTCATTAAATTTTTTAATCCATATGCCATATTCACACACCTATTCACTTCTTTATTTTTCACCTCACACATTGCACCTATCTTTTTACTTATATATATTTACTATTTTTGTTCACTTGCACACGAGCACTTATATTTTCATTCATTTGCACACAAACACTTTCAAATTGCACACATGCCCTTCTCTACACTTTGCACACTTACACTCTTATTTGAGTCCTCATTTGCATCATTCACGATTTTCTATGAGGTCTTTCTTATTGGCCTTCACAATTCATGTGAATGGGACCACAAGCCTCATAAGAGACATTTCTTAGATTTAGGATTGCATTTCTCATTCATTAGTCTTTGTCCAAATTGCAAATACATACTTTGGGTAGAAAAAATTAGGAAAATAAGGGTTAAATCACGCAACTAGCCTTGGCTAGGTCGAAGGGGTGCCTTGGATTTTTATCCTTGCCTTCCCCTTCGTCAAATGTGACTCCCGAACCTTTTTCTTTGTTTGCGTGGACTAGGAGTCGTTCAAAAGGGTTTCTTACTTTTTTCCTTAAAAAATTCACTTTTTGGGTGACTTGGTACACCCTAACTCTATACCAAGTGGCGACTCCATTTTTCATATAAAAAACCCTTTTTGAACTATTTTTCTTGGGTCAAATCGTCGCATTTTCAAAAGTCCCATTTAGACCCATTTTTATTTTTATCAAAAAATTCACTTTTTCCAAACCAATAAAATCACAAAAACTGTCATTTTTATTTTTCAAAAAAATGGGGCGCGACCCTCTTCTTAGAGTCTCATATTTTTGCATTATTCGTGACCTCTCCAAAGGATCATTATTGGGCATCACAATTAATGTGATTGGCACCATTCAAGTTTTGAAGAGAAATTTTGACCCCTTCGATACCCTCCTAGGTCTAGGGTTGCATTCATATAGCACGTCCAAATGTGATAAATTCTTTGGTTAAAATAAGAAAATCTTTGACTAAATCACGCAACTAGCCTTGGCTAGGTCGAAGGGGTGCCTTGGATTTTTATCCTTGTCTTCCCCTTCGTCAAATGTGACTCCCGAACCTTTTTCTTTGATTTACGTAGATTTGGAGTCGTTTAAAAAGGGTTTTCCATTTATTCTTTAAAATTTCATTTTAGGTGACTTGGTACACCTTAACTCTATACCAAGTGGCGACTCCATTTTTCATTCAATAAACCCTTTTTAAACTATATTTTGGGTCAAATCGTCGCATTTTCATGTCCCATTTAGACACATGTTTTTCATTTTCTTTTTAATTGCAAATTCATTTTCCAACCAAAAATTGAATCAAAATTCACTTTTTAAACAAATTCATTTTTCTTATAAAAAAATGGGGCGCGACAGCTGGCGACTCCACTGGGGACCTTAGAGAGTCCGAGCAAATTTGATTTAGTCAATCTTTTTTCTTCTTTTAACCTTCTCATATATCGCATTTGGATGTTAGGGGTTGCATTCTTCTTTTCCTTTTGCCTTTTTTCTCTTTTTAGGGTTTTTGCATCTATCACGCGCACAATCGCTCTTCGCGCGATAGGTATGTGATGAATGAATGGTTCATTTATTTGTTTACTTTTACTTGTTTCGCGATTGCATTTTGGGATGGGGGTAGTTACCCTAGAACCTTCGACCGCATCTAATGGTACAATCCTTCCCCTCGATAAGAAAGCACCTCATACGTGCATGCATAGTATTATTTCCCCTATTTTTTTTCTTCTTTCGTGGGCGTTTCCCACACCTCCTTGTAGGATTAGGATCGATTGCCTTGGGTAGGCAGATGGTGTGCTCTGCGCCCATAGCGCTACCTAAGGGATCACTCGAGCCACCGATCAAAGGCCCTGGGAGTGATGACCTTTCGCCTTTAGGTCTGAAGGCTTGGGAACCGAAGCCTTATCGAGTCTAGATGCATTAGTGAACCAAACCTCATGCATCCATATTAGAATTGCCTAGGGTAGAGTCGGCCTTATCCTGAATTAGGAACACAAGGCACGAGGGGAGGGATTCCACCCTTCTTTCCTTATTTCTCTTTTATCAATTAATTGCCTCAACGTGTTATGTGATTATTCATTGAACTAACATTTCCTTGTTTCTTGCCTTTCGCATTCACAAACATTAAGAGATAAAAAGTCTGGTATGACCTTCTTTTAGGACCTACCCTTGTAGATAGGCTGTTGCACGTCTAAGAAATTGTGGTATATTTCATTCATAAATTAATAATGCCATACCATTTTAGGCCTACCCTGACAAATAAAGGGTTCCTTAGGTCACGCTTGTGACAGCCCCACCTTCCCCTAAGGCGAACCAAAGGGGTTGGCGGACTGCCTGCCCAGCTCTCGCCAGGACTAACGGTTCAGATTAGCGTGATCTAATACTTTTCGGGTCATACAACCGCGTGTGAACAAGTCGAACCCACAAAAACAAAAAAAAAAAAAACAAAGTCGGAGTCGGCCAGGAAGAGGAACCGACACGTCAAACCCAACCAAATGTCAAGCAAATATTTACATCTCACAAGTTCGCATATACAACCCAAAAGGGGCATACCAAAATGATTCAAAAGTGGATACATGTACGGTTTTCCAAATCCAAAAGAGAAACGGACCCAAACTATTTTTAGGGTTTAAATCAACGAGCTATACAAAAGATATGTCCAACTAGCTCAAATCGGCAACCGATTATCAAATCCAGTCCAAAAGTATTTATTTTTCCTGTAAGGAAAACAAAAGGAACAGAACGGGGTGAGCTTGCGCTCAATGAGGTACCAAACAGATAGCAATAAATTATGGCATTTCACATTTAACAAATCAGATACACATGTCAGATGTAAAGCAAAGGAACTAATGATTCAAATCAGAAGGATACGGGTGGCTCTCAGGAGCCAAATTTCCAGCGCAGTACTTGATCCAAACCGATTGACTCTCCGTCAACGCATATAGAACCAACGCGTCCGTAGACCCCTCTTTACACCGAATTCCGTCCACCAAACACCCTTTATCGGGCCCGCTCACCGTAACCGAACAGAAATGGTAATACTCGAGTATACCGGAATCAAGGGTCTCAATACCCAAAAATCCCCGAACAGACTACCGTGGTTCGTTATCTAATCGTCCAGGCCCTTGCCGGCCCGACTCGAATAACTTAGCCACAGGATTGAGCTCATAGGTCATAGAAATCCGAACAGATGCAGACACAGATAACAGATTCAGATACAGCTATAGAATAGCAGATTCAGATAGCAGATTCAGACGGCAGATTCAGATAGGCACTCAAAATTGGCATATGGACAGACAAGAGAACGAGTGTGATAAAGTACACCCTCGTCTCAAACAAATTAAACAAATTACAGAGCAGAAATCAAGTTAAACAGCAATGGAGGGGAGTGGTACACTCACCGGCTCAACTTCAAAAGTTTTCACTTCAGATTGGCCTTAATCGCCAAGAAACCCTAAAATAATCAAAATAAACCAATTGAAGGTTTTACTTCCAGAATCGAGTAAACAGAATGCACATGTGAGGCTCGACTACTAGTCGTATGCCTCGCCAAATAATTACTAATGCAAGGGTGCAAAACATGATTTTCTTGGAAACAAAAAGGTAGCATGAAGACCTAGGCGCAAACAACCCAAAAGCCTTTCATTCTACCAAAAGGCAAATCCAACTTAAAGGAACCAAACGGCCTAGAAAATCGGGCAGCACTGCCCCTAAATTTCTTACTTTTCCAGCCATTAAGGCTTCATTATATCCTCAAATCAGTTCCAACATCTCACACAAAATTCATCTCATTTCCCAAAAGCCGTTCGCTAGGCTCAAAGTGGTACAAGTACAAAAGTTAGCTAGGAAACAACCGAAATGAAAGCAAGCCCTAAAAGAGACTCGATAACGAGTCATATAGCCATACCAATTATAACCCTAATAGGGTTTCATATGCATGAATAAGCATCATAGGTAACCAGAAATTAAGAAATGGCTTTCACTTAGGCATTAACACAAAAACGTATTTAACCTCATAATGCGGTAATGACACCACTTTCACTACGGTTATCGGATGGGGGTACAAGACCCACCATTTCAAAGCTATGAAACAGGGATACAATAATGTAGAAGGCCACTTAGTCCAAATCCTAGCACAACTAGGTCGAAAATGCAGAATTCCACAACCTGAACCGTAATTGCAGGTTTACAAATCACACAAAACTGTAATCAGTACAACTCGGTCTATACAGGTCCAAATACATTGATTCCATAGGCATATGGTAGCTAAGACACTCAGCTACATTTCATCAGAAGACACCAACAACAAAATCCAAACCAATTCCAGTCAAAATAACCCATTTCAGACGCAGTTCGCGCATTCTGATCACCCAGAATAGCAACAGTAAAAACGACATAACTCACTCTACACTACTCCAAATGACCTGAAATTTTACAGGCACCTCCAACACATCAATACCTACAACTTTCATGTTTTAAGCAAAGGCCAATTCGGCCTCTAAGTAGGAGATACAAAACCGGACAGAAAAGGGGGTGGTGAAACCCTAAGTTGCTGAAATTTCCTCCAAATCCAAAATTGCTTGCAATTATCACTCATTTGCACCTACTAGAGTCATTACCCCTTATTTCCAATCATCATAAGTCATCACACCATCATGATCATATGAAAACAGCAATAATCCCAAAAAATTGAAAACTCCATCAATTTCTCCAAGAACAAGAAATAAATCACAAATCTCAACACTTTAGCCACTACTAAGCATAACTTAAGCTTCATGAAGTATATGAGGAAGTTGAACCACTACTTACCTAGTAAGCAAGAGAGGGAGAGTTGTAGGACGCCTTAGCTTCTCCAAAAAATCTCACCAAATCACTTACTAGCACCAACTAGAGGGAATTTATGGAGTAGAAACTAGTTTAAGTAATTTTCTTGGAAGATTTGAGCTATATGGAGGCTAGAATTTGGAAGAGTTTTCCTTCTTTTGAGCTTCAAGGTGGCCGGCCAAGAGGGAAGGGAGAAGAGTGAATTTTTTTGTAATTTTTGAGATATTTAACTCAAGTGGTAAAAGTCAAAAAAATGAATAGTGTCTCAACAAAGTCCACCAATCATCTTGTGACACTTGTCACTACCATTAATGCATTCCTATCCCTTCTTTATCCTCTCACATCAATCAAATCTCACTCTCTACTTATCTCTTAACACCCGATAAATTTTACACAGTATCCGAAACTTAACCTTAGTGGCCGAATTTTTCCGAACTTTTCGCACTAGCGGGTCCCACGTCCGATATACGTTCTTAATTTCTCAAAATCTATTCGATACTAGAAAAATCATCTAAAAACTATATTTACTCGTAAAAATAATCTAGAAAATTTTTCGGATACAGAAAGTGTAGAAAACAAGCCATTGAAAATAAGAAAACCTAGAAAGATTATAATACCTAACAAATGGAAAAGTTACGGGTTCTCACAACGCTTCATTTCGAATTGCATATTTTACTGCTTTAATAAAATGGCATCATGCATAAACCATAAAAAGGGAATGCCACCACATAGGGAATCCCGTGTTAGGAGTAAGCCACCTCGTGTCTCGGATATTTAATCCAACGAGACTTGCACGTTTACATTTTGTACCATCCAAAGGGGTAGTGCACAAGGTAAGGTACGATCCGATCATTTTCATAGAGCGATCTTTGGAATATGAACGTCTAATAATCACTTTTTGGCCATTTTATCAAAATTGGTAAAAATCCCTTGCGTAAAGGACATTAATTTGAAGAAATTCACAAATAATTCCTAACTATTGAGACGATAAATAAATTGAGGCCAAAATTTGATTTTAGAAGGCTCATAGACTAATGCATCGCAATAATTTTTTGAACCTACCAGTGGATAGTTTGATTTTCAAATAAGCTGTCAATTCCATTCAATCCATTGGACCATTTCATTTATTAATTTCATCCAGTCCATTTTATCAATTTGTTCATTTTTTAGGGCAATCTAATCGATTTTGAATAAATCATCAATTTCATTAAATTCATTTGACCAGTTTACCCTTTTTGGGGCGATTCGGTCAATTTTGAATAAAATTCTCAATTTCATTCAATTCATTTGATCAAGTTCCTTTTTTAGGATGATCCGGTCAATTTTGAGTAAGTTATTAAATTTCACTCAATTCATTTGACCCGTTTCCTTTTTTAGGGTAATCCGGTCGATTTTAAATAAATTGTCAATTTCATTCAACCCATTTGACCAATTAGGGTTTCAATGTTGAATTTCAAATTGGGAAACCTAGTCGATTTTGAGAAAACCATCCATTGCATCCAGCCATTTGATCAGTTGGGGTTTTGACCCGTGCTTCACTGAAAAAATTTGTCAACGAATTCCAATCTCTCCGATAGGAGGTTCGTCAAGGTCAAACCCATGCATTTTGCAAATTCTTGTATCGATCAAAAGTAAGCAATCCATTCGGACTTTGTCCTCATTTTTTAGGACAAATGTTTCTTCTCACTCCAAATTGGCCAAATTTTTCAAATCATTTTTTCATTCAATCAGTTGATCGGATTCATCAGGTATGGTATAATGCCTACTTCGGAGGATTACATCATGTTAGGCCTACCCTTGGCACAAAAAGGGCTCCCCCATAGGACATGCATACCGATTTTTTATTCTTGCTTACTGATTCAGGGTATTTTTCCTTTTATTTTTTCCCCTTCCCCTGCATTCATAAAAATGTTTCAATAAGGTAGAAATATTTCTCTATATCTGATAACAATTTTGATCCGTTAAAGTTTGAAAGGTAATACTTGATTCTTGGGCAAACCCTGTGAAGGATCTATTTGAAAGCTCTAGGCTAAAGCCTCTAAGAGTCTTCATCATTATTTTTCAAAGGAAAGAAAAAATTCTAGTCCGAAATGGGGACAAAAAGTGTATATATGTGGAGGTTTTTAGAAGTTTTTCTCTTCTCATTTGTATTATAATTGAACGGGATTTTTTTTTGTTTTTCAGCAATAAAGCTTTGGATAATTATTGTTTTGTATATATATTCATGTACATTTCATTGTTTATTTTTGCTCATTGGAAATTTCATGATGAATTTTAAGAAATAAGACTAAATTGGGATTTTTTGAACCTCCGGCCTGAAAATTCGCAAGTGTATGCTTTCTAAAATCCTTGTGTATACTAGATTGGTGATCCGAGCTGCACAATACGAGCACTCAAAATTAAATGAGGTCACTCAGAATGCCCCATGAGATGCCTTTCTCTTTCACTTAACCCTAAAATAAAATCAGTCACATTGATTGATAAATTGCAAATTGGGACGATCTTTGCTTGGAAATGTCCACTATGTCTAATCAGATTCAATCCACATCTCAGTGAAAGCAAAATGTGCATTATTCTTACTTGTTTTGAAAATTTGGAATGATACTTCAAGCGTTCGTTTCTCTATCTATACAGATTTTATCATTTGCTCTCCCATTTGAGCCTATAAAAGAATAATTTTCGTTTCAAACAAGAGGTTTAATGATCACTAGCCTACATTGGCAAAATGCTTAGATAACAAAAAGGGGAATGGATTCTCAATGACCATTTCGTTACTTTGGTTGTCATGAGGTGTAAGAATGATGCTTTGGCCATCGTTTTCTACAACCTAAACACTATTTATCCCTTGCATCCTCATTTGAGCTAAAATGGGTGGTTCTTTTCAAAGCACCTATGATCGCACCCCACATTGGGGAAGGAGATTGGAGAATTTTTCAAAAATGAAGAAAAAGCAAAAATACTAAAATCGAAAAGGGGAAAGAACCGCAAATTGGGGAGATTCGATTTTTTATTTGGGCATCAATTTTGAAAAAGAAGAAAGAAGAGAAAAGGAAGAGTTTTGTCCAACGGATCACCTATGTTTCACAGATATGGATGAACAAGGGTCTTCTTCAGTCAATTAATTCAGATACATGCAAGAAATTTCGCATTAATGAAAGTTTCCTTTCAGAGTTAATGTAAGGAACGGAATGAAAAGTCAGGCCCTCTTCTTTTCCAATCAAACATTCTATCCCTAGTTATCCCTTTTGAGCCTTCAGAATAAAATACTTCGTTTGGCAACCCCTGAGAATCGCAAACCCCACACTGGGGCAAGTTTGCGTTGAAAAAGAAAGAAAAGTCCCAAGAAGTGAAAAGTGATAATGCAACAAAATCAAAAGACAAAAGAAGAAAAGAGAACTTCAGTTAAAAAAAAACTGGGGCAAATTTTGTGAAAAGTTCAAACGAATGGCAGAAGGCCAAAAATCAAAAAAAGAAAGAAAATGAAAGAGAAAAAGCCTCAATTGAGCATAAACTGGGGCAAATTCTGATTTAGCCCTAAAATAGGGTTGGCGCAACAATGCGATCTCGGATTCTTCAAACCACTTTTGAAATTTGCTTTCAAGCCTTAACTTTTCTAAGCACCCCACCTGACTCCATTACAAAAGCCGAAAGTCCTGACTTCTGTTCTTTGCAATGGCCCTGTCAAGAAAATTTCTGATGCCAGGAAAATTTTAGCTGTATTTCTGAATTGCTTGGTATGGGGTTGACACTGTTCACAATGAGAAAACCCACCAGGTCGAGGAAAAGAAAAAAAAGAAGGAAAGCAAAAAGCAAAGCAAGAAAAGTAAATGCAGAAAAAAAATTCGGCGCTGAAGTCCCTGGTAAATGATGAGAAAAATGCAAACAAAGTCTGAGATCTTTGAGTTCAAATAGAGGCAATTTTGGAAAAATGCGATCTTCAGGGCAATGTTCTTGAGAATCTTATTTCTTCAACTATCGTTTTCAAGCCACATTACAAGATCATAAAGTCCATCGTTGACTTATCCTTCATGACAACTTGAAATGAGGATTATGCTTTTGAGGAATCCCTCAATCATTCGAGATCATAAGACTATAACCTGTTTTCACATGATCAGCTTATAAAGCTTATATGTTGACTGAGTTTTCTTAAGAAATAAGGGTGACAAACTCTTTGCTTTCACTAAGATATGATATTGAATGGATTGCGCACAATTTGGGCACAACAATAAGACAGATCCAAACCTCTCGTTTTTCCTTAGTCATCTCAAAAGCAAAAATAGCACCCCACTTGATTGGGCCAGAAAGATGAGGAGTGGTGACCATTACCCTAAGCATTTATGCTAAAGTGAGAATGAAATCTTTTGTAATTTGGTATTATTTTGAGAGATTCATCATGAAATTTTCTGTTAGGAAACATAGTTCCTTACTTTGTTCAAATAAATGGAGAGTCATCCAAACAAATTTTTTGCAATTAAATGGCCCACACTGGGGCAAATTTTTGTTTGTGAGATTTCACAAAATGAGCCCACACTGGGGCAAAATTTTTTGTAATACATTTGAGGATCATGCTGCTCTTTTTCATGAGTAATAGTTGCATTAATTTTAAAATAAGAAATTTAAGTGCATGTTGTACTTGGATAAGCCCCCGTCCAGATATTCGTGGCTGAAAATAATGAAGAAACATCCAGTGAGGCGGAAGGCCGATACTGCAAAGAGAAGCAAGAAGAAAGAGGAAAAATGGACCCGACACTGGGGCAAATTATTTTGGAAAAGATTCTCTCGAAAAAATCCAAAAAAAAAGAAAAAGGAAAAAAAAGGTCAGAAAAATCAGAAAAATAAAAAAAAATCAAATCCAATTTCTTATTTCTTGAAAAATCCAATTTTCATTTCTTGTTGGCATGTCTCAGCATCCGCCGCGCACCCTTCTACCTCTTTTTTTGACAACCACAATCAATTCACTGACTTCAACCACCGTTAGCATCGAGTCTATCTCACTAACGTGTGCGTTTTTATTTTACCACCGTTAGCATCGAGTCTATCTCACCAACGCGTGTGCTTTTATTCCACCACAGTTAGCATCGAGTCTATCTCACCAACGCGTGTGTTTTTATTCCACCACCGTTAGCATCGAGTCTATCTCACTAACGTGTACGTTTTTATTCCACCATCGTTAACATCGAGTCTATCTCACTAACGTGTGCGTTTTTATTCTACCACCGTTAGCATCGAGTCTATCTCACTAACGCGTGCGTTTTTATTCTACCACCGTTAGCATCGAGTCTATCTCACTAACGTGTGCGTTTTTATTCCACCACCGTTAGCATTGAGTCTATCTCACTAACGCGTGTGTTTTTATTCCACCACCATTAGCATCGAGTCTATCTCACTAACGTGTGCGTTTTATTATACCACCGTTAGCATCGAGTCTATCTCACTAACGTGTGTGTTTTTATTCCACCACCGTTAGCATCGAGTCTATCTCACTAACGCATGTGTTTTTATTCTATCACCGTTAGCATCGAGTCTATCTCACTAACGTGTGTGTTGTTTTTAGCCTATCTCCGTTAGCATTGGGTTTATCCCACTAACGTGCCTTTCTATTTCCGATTATCAAGGTAGGCTCGGGTTTAATCCCACTGACCAATTCATCAAACTGGGGCAAATGTTTGGATAATTTTCCAAGCAATTCTTATACAGTTTCTTCATACATACCAGCATTTCATTTGCATTGCCACTAGCCGTGGGTCAGTCCCACTAGTGAGCATTTTATTTTGCCCTGCCACTAGCCGTGGGTCAGTCCCACTAGTGAGTATTTCATTTTGCTTAGCCACTAGCCGTTGGGTCAGTCCCACTAGTGCGCATTTCATTTGCACCGCCACTAGCCGTTGGGTCTGTCCCACTAGTGCACATTTCAGTTACATTGCCACTAAACATGGGTTAGTCCCACTAGTGTGCATTTTATTTTTTCACCGCCACTGAACATGGGTCAGTCCCACCAGTGAGCACTTCATTTGCATCGCCACTAAACATGGGTCAGTTCCACTAGCGTGCATTTTATTTTCATTGCCACTAAACATGAGTCAGTCCCACTAGTGAGCACTTCATTTGCATCGCCGCTAAACATGGGTTAGTCCCACTAGCGTGCATTTCATTGCCACTGCACATGGGTCAGTCCCACCAGTGAGCACTTCATTTTCATTGCCACTAAACATGGGTTAGTCCCACTAGTGAGCACTTCATGATTTTTAATATTATTCGGGTCAGTCCCATGATTTCGAATTTTGTTCGGGTCAGTCCCATGATTTTAAATTTTGTTCGGGCCAGTCCCATGATTTTAAATTTTATTCGGGTCAGTCCCATGATTTTAAACTTTGTTCGGGTCAGTCCCATGATTTTAAATTTTGTTCGGGTCAGTCCCATGATTTTAACTTTGTTCGGGTCCGTCCCACGATTTAAATTTTGTTTGGGTCAGTCCCATGATTTTAAATTTTATGCGGGTCAGTCCCATGATTTAAATTTTGTTCGGGTCAGTCCCATGATTTTAAATTTCTTGTTGAGGTCAGTCCCCTTTTAAATTTCTCGTCTGGGTCAGTCCTATTTTAAAAATTTTGTTGAAGAATGTCAGTTCTCATTTCAAAAGCATCAGTCGTTCGAGCGGCTCGCGGCAGAATGATCACAGGTAAGTATTTGGTGTCTACTTCTTTGTCTCAAGTTTTTTTCAAAACTCAGACAAAGAGGGGCAAACTGTAGACACCAAATTTTTAACTAATTTTATTTTATTTTTATTATCTATTTTATTAATCTCATAATTTTTGTTTTAAGGCACCTTTTAGCATTGTATAGCATTTTAGATTATTATTATCTATGATTTTATTTTAGTTTTATTTTGTATTCGTTTTGCCCTTTTAGCCATTTATTTTTATTATAAGACTTTTAGCATAAAATTTGTAAAAAAAGAAAGAAAATTGTTCACAAAAATATGTTTATTTCTTTTAAATTCAATCTTTTAGCATTTTATTTATTTTGTTAAAATTATTTCATTATGTGTTAAAAAAAAAGGGAAAAGAAGCTCACAAACCATGAGAAGCATAGGATCCTAGCCCTTTCTTCATGTTACAAGTTGAGTAGAAAAATGCACGGGAAGATGGCAGAAGTACAAATGCAGCTTAGCCCATTACCCTTGGATTGCCTTGATTTTATCCTACCTGGCTCTCATCTGGAATGAAGAGTGATCAAATGGCCAAGAAAACCTGCCAGCAAAACAGGGGTTTCATCGGCACCCTTGAAGGTAGGTTTTAGCAACATTGGTTCGATATAAAAGGAAGAGAAGACACGGCCGAAGAGGAAGAGAAAAAAGGGTCTGAGAGCTGGAGGGATAGGAAAAAAGGGGAGGTATGGACGGCTGATACCGGTGGAGAAACAAAAGGGCAGAGGGTCAGGGCTGAAAGAAAAAAGGAGCGAAAAAAAAGATCAAACAGACAGCGAAGGAACGAGAAAGGGAAAAAAGAAAAGAGGGGAGCGAAGGACGGCTGATGAAAGAAAGGAGAAAGCGAAAGAAAGAAGGAGGGAAACGTTGCAGAAAGCTGCCCAGATAATGAATCAGGGTTGGAGATCCAGCTTCATCCGAATGCATTCTTGTCAACCGGTCTATGTTCAGTAGATTCCGAAAGACATCAAAGGTAATTTCTTTTCGCCTTTTACTTCCCGCACAAACCCAGATTTTCATCGAATCTGCCAAAGTTTTTCGCTGCGTTCTGTTCATGAATATACTACGCTGTTTTTACTGCCTACGGCAGCCCAATGGGTTGGATGTTTTCTTGAAAATCCGTTGAACGAACATAGGGTCATTTTTCTTGGGTTGTTTGAAGTTCAAGATTTGTTTGTTGTTTGACTGGTTTTCCATGTACATGGCTAGCGCAAGATTCTTTCTTTCTGTCTTTGCTGCGTTTTCATGTTCAGTTGCACCATTGAATCTGCTGGGAATGGACAATCGTATTTTGGTGAGGTTAACAGTGTGGGTTTAAGGTTATGGCATTTGGGTTTGGGTAAGTGAATCAGTAGGCTTGGCTTGATTTATTCCACATAGACATCCCAGCTGAATGATGAAGTTGCGGCAATGTTGCGATTAGAAAATGCAAAAATGTTTTTGGTATTTTCAACTCGTCTTTTCCTTGTTTGTTCATTGGTCTTAGTAGCTGTTTTTCTTGTATTTTTGTGGGGTTTTGAAGACTTCTCAAGAGCTTCATTCGAGACATTTTGGTTTGATTACCGTGAAGCGAGATTTTAGTTCCTGTTTTCCTTTCTACAAAATGAAGCATATGCGTATTTGAGAATTCAGTAATAAAAATCATCAGTTTCATTTGCCTTGTTTCTGGTTTGTTTGGGTCAGAGTTTAGCATGAATGTATATCATTTTTGATCCATTTCGAGTCCGAAAGTTTGTTGGAAGCTCATGGTATGATATTGTTGAAATTGCCAAGTATTTAGGAGTTGTTCCCTTCAAAAACGCAGCAAGGAAAAAGCTGCTGCATTTTTTTATGCTGTGTTTTTTTTCCTTCTCTTTAGTTGCTAGTTGAGTTTTTACACTTCAGTTTCATGCTTAATCTTGTGTTGAAGAAAGGAAATAGAAGGTTTGGTGTTGAGTTTGGGAGCTTGGGTTTGAAGGGCACTTGAATCATGTCCAAATGTTTGCTGGAAAATGTATTTCAGTTTGCCGAATAAAATGTTTTATGGTCTTGCTCTTTTGATTGTCATTCCTTTCCGGTCCCAAGCTATGGTGTTTTGTTTAGATAATAATTCCATCATGTTTCTTCTTGGTTTGCTTGCATGAATGCATTTAAATCAAATAAGGAAATGGCATGAACATGGTTGCGGGAAAAGAAATTTGCTGAAGTTATAGAAAAGTTGCAGCAGTTCATTCGTTTGTTTTTTGATTGCAGAAGTTTTCTCACGCCACTCTGCATGAATTTGCATGAAAATGTTTCCAAAAAATTGCCCTTTGACCCCCCAAGTCTCCCTTTGTTTTACTATGACCCAACCAATTGAATAATGTCCTCAATTTGGTCCTTGGCAGCTTAAAGTTTTTCAACTCAATTGCTTGTTTGCTTCAATTAATTACCATGCTTTGTTTAGATTGCACTTAATTCATGAATTTTTGAACTTTGTGTCCAAGTGAGCTTGTGTTTGCCTATTTTCTTTAATTTTTCCAAATAAATTGGTACCTTGACCTTTTCTTTTATTTTTGAGGATAAATAAGTGATTTCACTCCATTATGGCTCCAACTCAAGGGAGGTACACCCTATCCCCTATTTCCACTTTATTTGACCCTATGTGCATTATGTGACTTATGTGCTTAATTGCATGCCTTTTGAATTTTTTCATTCTATTTATTCATTTATTTATCCACTTTATTTGTTTTAGTTTTGTATAGTTATTTTCAATTTCGATTATTTGAAAGGCACTTGAATGCCAAAGTTGTAATAGCTAAGTTATTATTTTATTTATTTTATTCTGTTTCCCCTTTTAAATTGTAGTAGGCTTCCCCCTCCGAATGTAATAGTTAGGGTTTCTTTGTTTTGTCTTTGTGTGATTTGCATGCGTATGTGCTATGTGTTTAATTGCTTTTTTAGGGTTTGACATCTAGATATGCATGCTTATGTGTTATATGAATTACGTGCTCGCATGCCTACTCGCTTTAATTATGCACATTTACTTATGTATGTATGATGGATGCAAATGCACGAAACCGTGGCTAGTCCAACGCTAGCCATAGTCTTACCCTCGAGCTCTTGCAAGTCCAATGCTTGTGAGAGAGCGTAGATGTGGGCTAGTCCAACGCTAGACCATTAGGAGCCCCTCGCGCGTTAGATCATGATTGTGTGATAAATCATTTCATCTCATGCATATCTTTACTTTTTACGGCCTCTTTCACCATATTGCATGGCATTTTCCATATATATGTACACCTATTTTCCCATATTTTCCCTTATATGTATATTACTTCTTCTTTTTGTATGAAACATGACATTAGTCTTGCATTTCATATAGGCATTAGAACTAGGTTAGTTCATTTGCTTGACTAGATTAGGGAAAACCCCTTGGATATGGGATATGGATGAGTTTGGCTTTTCTAGCCTTAGCACACTCGTATTCCCTCTATTAAAGGGAAAATTGAGTCACGAACATTAGTCCCCCGTACCCGACATGATGCATTCCTTTAAGACATATATATTTGTATAATTATTTTATCCCTTTTCACTTCTTAGAGTCTCATATTTTTGCATTATTCGTGACCTCTCCAAAGGATCATTATTGGGCATCACAATTAATGTGATTGGCACCATTCAAGCTTTGAAGAGATATTTTGACCCCCTCGATACCCTCCTAGGTCTAGGGTTGCATTCATATAGCACGTCCAAATGTGATAAATTCTTTGGTTAAAATAAGAAAATCTTTGACTAAATCACGCAACTAGCCTTGGCTAGGTCGAAGGGGTGCCTTGGATTTTTATCCTTGCCTTCCCCTTCGTCAAATGTGACTCCCGAACCTTTTTCTTTGATTTACGTAGATTTGAAGTCGTTTAAAAAGGGTTTTCCATTTATTCTTTAAAATTTCATTTTAGGTGACTTGGTACACCTTAACTCTATACCAAGTGGCGACTCCATTTTCATTCAATAAACCCTTTTTAAACTATATTTTGGGTCAAATCGTCGCATTTTCATGTCCCATTTAGACCCATGTTTTTCATTTTCTTTTTAATCATAAATTCATTTTCCAACCAAAAATTGAATCAAAGTTCACTTTTTAAACAAATTCATTTTTCTTATAAAAAAATGGGGCGCGACAAAAGATCTTCTGGTCAACAGGTAAATGGGCAAAAGAGTGGCTATGTGGTACATCCACCCACCCCCATAGCGCGGCGGAGGACTATCGAGCGTATCACAGGGTTCCCTCAACAGCAATCTCCTATCCGGTACTTAGGGTTCCCGCTACACCTCGGAAGGAGTAAGGCATCGGATTTTGGGGAAGTCAGTCAGGCTGTACTTGGGAGAATTCTTTCATGGAAGTCCAAGATGTCACAGGGGGGCAAGCTCGTGCTTATCAAACATGTCCTTTCATCTATTCCCTTGCACTTATTATCGGCCGCGGTATTACCGGCTTTAGTGTTTAGCATGATTGAGAAGGTTTGTTCTAACTTCTTGTGGGGATCAAACGAGGGGGGACCTAGGAATCATTGGATTCGATGGGATCAGTCGTGTTTTCCAACGGAGGAGGGGGGAGTGGGTTTCCGGCAACTCCGAGACGTGTATATGGCATTCTCATTGAAGTTATGGTGGAAATTCCATACAGGGGATTCTCTATGGGCTAAGTTCTTGCTAGCAAACATATTGTCGCCATTCTCACCCATGTCAGGTGGAGTATAATTGTGACGCCCCGAAAAAAAAGAGTGTGAGAACCCGTAAAAACCCTAATATTTTCCTAGGGTTTTAGTTCCTTTAATTGCATAATTTTTGCATTTCTGGCTTAGAAATATTATCTGGGTGGATTTTATGAGCAACTAAAGTTTTTAGATGATTTTTCTAGCATTAGTGAGTTTTTAAAAAATTAAGAATATATATCGGACGTGGGACCCACTAGTGCGAAAAGTTCGGAAAAATTCGGCCAATTAGGTTAAATTCCGGATACTGTGTAAAATTTATCGGGTGTTAATAGACAAGTAGAGTGTGTGAAATGATTGATGTGAGAGAAGAAAGAAAGGATAGGAATGCATTTAATGAGGTGACAAGTGTCACATTCTTATTGGATGCCTTTTAAGAATTACTATTCACAATTTTGACTTTTTTGACCAAAGGTTAAATATCCAAAAATTGCACAAAATTCACCATTTTTCTCTCCTTGTTGGCTGGCCACCTTGAGCAAGAAAGGAAGGAGATTTCTTCAATTTTCAAGCTTCTACTTGGTGCAAATCAACCAAAAACATTTGCTTCCATCCATTTCACTCCATAAAATTCTTCCTTCTAGAGCTAGTAAGTTGTTTGGTGAACTTTGTTTGAAGGATTAAGGTGCCCAACATCTTCTTCTCTCTTGGTTCTTGGTAAGTGAAGCTTGAAACACCCTACTACACCTAATGATGCTTATGTTGTGCTTATTAGTGATAAGAGTGCTGAAATTTCTGGTTTTAATCTTGGTTTGAAGTGATTTGGTGAAGTTTTCCATTTTATGATGATTTTTCTGGTTTAATTGGATTATGATGGTGTGGTTGTTTGTGATGATTGGCAATGGACTATAATGGCTCTAGTGGATGTGAAATGTGGATAAATGCAACCAATTTTGGAGTTGGTGTGAAAATTGAAAAGCTAGGGTTCTTAAATCCCCAATTCTGTCCGGTTTTGGATCATAGGGTTAGAGGCCGAATTTGACTTTGCTCAAAACATGAAAGTTGTAGGTATTGATGTGATTGAGATGCCTGTAAAATTTAAGGTCATTTGGACTAATGTAGAATGAGTTATGACGAAATTACTGTAGCTGTTCTGCTTTGGACAGAGTGCGAAAACTGCGATAGTAATTGGCTATTTTGACTGGAATTGGTTTGGATTTTGGAGTTGGTGTCTTCTGATGAAATGTAGCTGGATGTCTTAGCTAACTTATTCCTTTGGAATTTCGGCATTTGGACTTGTATGGACTGAGATATACCGATTACAGTTTTCTGTGTTTTGCAAACCTGTTTTGGTAATTCTGGTATAGTATTTGGCATTTTCGACCTAGTTAAGCTAGGAACTGGATTGACTGACCTTCTACATTGTTGTAGCCCTGTTCCATAGCTTCGAAACGGTGGGTCTTACACCCCCAACCGATAATTGTAGTGAGAGTTGTGCCATTACCGCATTATGACGTCAAAACTGTTTTTCTGGTTTTGAGCTTAACCTTCATTTCCGGACTTTTCACTAGCTTGACTTGTCTTTGTACTACTTGGAGCTTGCTGAATGGATATTAGATGAACTTATTTGTGTGACTTTGGGACTGGCTGGAGTAATAATGAAGCCATGATGGCTGGAAAAGTTAGCAAATGTAGGGGAAGTGCTGCCCGAACTTTGAAGGGACTTGTTTGCATTGGGTTTGTGATCTAAGGCTTGGAGTTGAGCAAGGCAATGATACATGATGGATGGTTTCTGAGCCGTGGAGGTGAGTGACCTCAAACTACTTCTAAAGTTATTTATGAACCGTTTCTTACATTATTTACTTTTGAACTGTTTCCAAAGTTACTTTTGAAATGTTTTCTTGCATATCATGCGTGCTGGCATGTGAGTGTGCCTTGTTTGCTATATTTCTTGACTTCATGACTTGTATTTTGGTTGATAACGTGTTAGGCGCTTATAATGATTTTCAAAACGAGTTTTCGAGGCGAGTGTGTACTTTATCGCACTCGACCTCGATAAATGTGAAATTTTCGATTGAAATGTTACTTGCGCATGAATGTAAGCCTTTTGGGCTGAACTGGCCATTGCCCCTTGTTACCGGTCATCTTGAGCCAGAAGCGGACTCGGTCAGGCGATTAGGAACTTGGGTGAACGTTTGGTATACTCGAGTATTACCTATGTAGGTTGGTGGAGCCTGGCCAAAAGCCAGCGACGGGGTGAATGAAATAAAATGAATGACCAAATGAGCGAGGAAATGTCAGGAGAATGAATGTATCCTTTCATGAATGTTACTATCGCTTTCCATTGTAAATGTTTCTTGAATTATTGATCATCCAGATTTACTGTTTTGCAAATGATGTAGTTGTTTTCGGATTTATCATTGCTATATGACATCATTGAAATGAACTATTGTGAAACCGATTTGATTAATGATTTTCTGGTTACTCGCTGAGCTTTTAGCTCACCCCAAAAATATTTTATATTTTCCCCCCCACAGGGCTCAAGGCGAAGAAAAGCTTGGAGTGCTTATTCACGTGACTGGATGGCTTATATCGTGTATAGTTTAAGTTTGGATCTATTTGATGTACGAGTTGGTCTTGTATAAATATTTGAAATTGATATGGGTGTAAGTATACGTTCCACGATTTGAATCAGTTTCCGCTGCATTTGTGATATGTAATTATTGGAGAATTTGATGTAATATTTGAGGTTTATTCTTGTAATTCATTTGAGGATTGTAGTGAACGACTGAGTCCCGGCGAGAGCTGGGCAGGCGGCCCGCCGAACCCTCTGGTTCGCCTTAGGGGGAGGTGGGGCCGTCACAATAATACAGGGGCGTCGGCTATTTTGAAACGGCTAACTAATGTGAGCCGTCACGCGGAGCTTTCCATGCGGTGATTGTGAGGACTTGAAAATTCTTTATATTTTTCTTTAAAATACCCTTTTATTTGAAAATTATTACTTCGTAATAGCCTACCATCCAATCACCTCCCAACAAGTGCAAATAAACATCGAAATTAGGGCTTTCCCCTTTAAGTTTTAAAGTTAGAACGAATTAGGGTTTTTACGTCCATCCGAAGTGTGACTATCCGGTATGAAGTGAGGAACAAATTTGGTGAGTAAAAGTGACTTTTGGATGAAAAATATTATATGATTAGAAGTGATAGCAATAAGCTAGTGAATAGGAAGTAAAAACCCTAGTACGGGTGATTTAACGAAAAACGGTGCGAACCGACGGGTACCGTTCACTACCGATTAACCTCACCACTTGACCATCATTTTTTTTTATACTTAATCTCTTTAATATTAGAGCCAAACATCAGCTATAAATCTGAGCAAGCTGGCCGATTTTTTTGACCAAAAACAACAAGGAAAAGGAAAAAAAATTAAGAACCAATCTTGAAGCAACAAGTGGTAGTCTTCCCTTGGTTGGTTGACTAATGAATTTACATCATATTTATCACTAAAAACCCATCAAATCTATCTCTTGTTAAGTTTCATTTCCGCACTTATTATTAGTTTGATTTTATCCTTATATTGTCTTGAGCCTATGGAACGGCTATTCAAATGAATTTGTGTTGTATGTAAACTTGGATTTGATTAAGGAAAAGAATGAAGCCATTAATGGCTGGAAATAGGAAAATACAAAGGGTATGCTGCCCAAATTTACGCTCGAGGACTAGAGAAATATACTTGCGACTTGGGTAAAGTTGATGAATGAATATCACTTGAACCATCTAGGACATTTGTTACCTGGTTTATCGAGGGCTATACGTTAGAACCTAGCCGAACTTGTACCCTTAGGAAAAGCGGTAATAATCACTATAAATCCGTTTTCCTTGCACTTTCGACTCAAAAGTTATTTCCAAGTAAACATGTTACAAAATTTTTCAGTTTGAAAAGCGAGCAACTGTTTCATGACTATTCTCCAAGTGAATTTCAATTTCTTGATTCTTGTTGAACGAAACGTCTAAGTTTCAAATCTTAGTCGATTTTCAAAGTTCTTAAGTCAAGTTTTATCATTGATTTGGACTCCAAACCCGGAGTACCTTCCAAACGCGAACAGTAGAGGCACTGCTTTTGGTGAGTGCTTCCAAATATCTGATTGAACTTGATATTTGTGATTTATCTTTGATCAATGTGATTACATGATATATAAGTGATTTGATAGGGCAAGGGTGTACTTTATCGCACTTGCCTTATCCAGATTTGTTCTTGTTTATCGATTTCACTTGACTTGCTCTACGTGCATATGACTTGTATCTTGCCTGGAATTCCAAAAACCCTGTGGCTAGTTAATCAAATCGAGCCGGCAAGGGCCTGGTCGATTAGATAACAAACCCTGGGTAACTAGTAATGTCGAGTGAAGTGTTATCTCCTCGACTAATCGGTATACTCGAGTATTACCACCCGTGTTTCGTGTGGTGTACGGGCCCGGAAAAGGGGGTTGAGTGGTGGACGGAGACTGGCGTGAAGTGGGGTTGTGACAGCCCCACCTTCCCCGAAGGCGAACCAAAGGGGTTAGCGGACTGCCTGCCTAGCTCTCGCCAGGACTAACAGGACAGTTCAATGTGATGTAAACGTTTCGGAATGTACTAGCGCGCTTAAGTAAGTCAAAATCACAAAAAAAAAATAAATAAAAAAAATGAAAATCAAAGTTGAACATGAATAGTAGCTAACACGTCAGAATAGCATGCACAAGCTGTCCAACAAGTTTATACAAGTACAGTTTGCAAATTACAACTCAGCGAGTTGGTTGGATCAAAATACATTTAGGGTTTTGCCCAAAAAGGGAGCTATTCAAAATACATTCACATAAGCTCAACTCAGCAACCAACATTCATAGCCTTTCCAAATGTATTCAAATTCCTGTAAGGAAAACAAAAGGAATAGAGTGAGCTTACGCCCAGTGAGATACTACCACTCAAGCAACGAAAATCATATAAGCAGATAGCATTTCATTCCAATTCATCTAATAAAAGTAAGCCAAGAGTGCACATTAATAGAATTGGTCAAAGGATACGAACGGCTCTCAAGAGCCCCTTTTCTCGCTTGCATACTTGATCGGACTTCATTGACCCTCCGTCAATGTTTACAAGGCGATCAACCGTAGGCTCCACTTTACTTCCATTCCTTCCACCCAACATACCCCTACCGGGTCTGAACTCCATACAGTATAAATTTGGTAATACTCGAGTATACTGGAATCAAGAGTCTCATACTACCCGATTCCATATAACAGTCCCCATGGCTCATCAATTTTCACGACCAAGCCCTCGCCGGCTCGATTCAATTGACTACCAATGGGGTTGAGTTCAGTGATAACAGTAAAGCCGTTGGATACTCGTCCATACGACACCAATTCAAGTATTTGCATGTATCATTAAATTTCACGGTAAACAGTCATATATAATACAAAAGGGGCGAGGGCGATCAAGTACACCTTCACTTTAATCAGTTTCAACAGTGCAAATAAGCATTCAAGGCATCAAGTTCAAATATAACCAAGCCACACAGTAACAAGCAAGTGAGTAGTACACTCACCAGGCAAGCAAGTGAAATTTCATAAACTTTCGCCCAAAGAGCGTCTTTAATCACCGTCACATCCTAAAACATTCAAATAAGCACAATATGACTCAATTACAAGTCATAAACCACTTCCACATACTACCAAAATAAGGCACCATAAGAACGTATAAGTACTAGAGTAAACTAGGGAAAATCCGGAAATGAAGTTAAGCTCCAAACCCTAAAAACAGTTTTTGATATCATTTAGCGGTTTTGGCACCATTGGCACTACGATTATCGGATGGATGTACAATATACACCGTTTCAAAGCTAAAAGAAAGGGATACAATGTTGAAGAAGGCCAGTCAGTCCAGTTTGTAGTGAAACTAGGTCAAAAGTTCAATGTACCACACTAGAACTGCAAAAACAGGTTAACGAACCGCATTCTGGATAAATACCCATAATTCAGGCTACCAAAGTCCGATTCAAGTGATTCCAAAGCCATCCGAAATCTAAGATACCAGGTTATATTTCTTAAGAAGAATCAACAACCAAATCAGTAGTATTCCCAATCAAATTAACCAATTACCAAGGCTGATTGCCAAGTTCGGACAGAAACAGGGCAGCAGGAGTATTTCAGTCTTTTTATAGGCTACATTGCTCCGATTGGTCTGAAATTTTGTAGACAACTATAAAATATCATTCTCTACAACTTTTATGTTTTAATCCAAGGCTAATTTGGCCTTTAACTAAGTGTAATAGTACCTGGAAGAATGGGTTCAATTGCAACCCTAATTCCGAATTTTTCCGTTCAATGCGGAAATTTTCTGCAAATAGCTACAATTTACACACTAAGGCTTCATTCTAAACCATTCCCAACCATCATCCATGGCCACACAATATTAATCATATGAAAACAGAAAATTCATGAATAAATATAAAACTTCACCAATTTCTACCAAAAATCATGAAACAACACCTAATATCACCACTTCATCTCATATAAGTCACTAATTAAACATTATTGAGAAGAAAGAGAGGTCCCTTAGTTATTTACCTTAACAACCCAAGAAAAGGAGCAACTTTGCACCTTAATCCTCCAAACCACTCCACAACCAAGCTTAACTTCACTAAACTAAGAGGTTTTATGGAGAAATTTGAAGATTAAACGGTTTAAGTGAGAGATTGGGCAAGATTAGAGGTAAGATGGTAGAGAGTTTTCTTTTCTGTTTTGGTTGGAGAGAGCCGGCCAAGAAGAGGAAGAAAATGGTGAATTTTTGGTCAATTTTGGTATTAATTTGGTAAAGTAATGAATAGTGGTAAAAAATGCAAGATTTAATCATATGGTGACACTTGTCACCCTACTTAATGCATGCATATCCCTTTGTTTCCTCAACTCTCATCCATATGGTACCCTCTAATTATCTCTTCACACCTAGTAAATTAAACCCTGTATACAAAATTTAACCCAATTGGCTGAATTTTACAGAACTTTCCGCACTAGCGGGTCCCACGTCCGATATACGTTCTTAATTTCTCAAAAACTAACCGATACTAGAAAAATCATCTAAAAACTATATTTACTCATAAAAATTATCCGAAAAATTTTCCTAATAAAGAAAATGCAGAAAAAACATGCCATTAAATAGAATAACCTAGAAAATGAGAAAATTTACGAGTTCTCACACTCTCTCCCCCTTAAAAGAATTTCGCCCTCTAAATTTCTCACCTTGATTCACGAACAGTTCTGGATATTTCTTTCGTATCTCTTCTTCCACCTCCCAGGTAGCTTCCTCTACCCATGGTTTTTCCACAGTATCTTAACCAATGGAATTTGCTTGTTTCTCAGCTCTTTAACTTTCCGATCAAGCAATTGAACAGGTTTCTCTTCGTAAGCGAGTGATTCATCTATGTCGATTTCTTCTGGCCGCAAGATGTGGGAGGGGTCGGGATAGTACTTCTTGAGCATCGAGATGTGGAAGACATCGTGAACTCGAGAAAGACTGGACGGTAGTTCCACTTGCCAATCCTTTGAAGAATCTTGTAAGGTCCAACGAACCTCGGTTGGAGCTTCTTTCCTCGACCTGCCGTGACACTCCGTAACGGTGTGATCTTAAGAAACACATGGTCTCCGACTTCGAACTCCAAATCTTTTTTTCGATTATCCGCGTAGCTCTTTTGTCGGCTTTGAGCTGTTTGGAGTCGTTGTCGTATCAATTTAACCTTTTCTCGAGCTTCTTCCATCCATGGAATAGTTGCTGGATCCAGTGCCTTCCTCTCACTAACTTTGTCCCAGTTGATCGGTGACATGCATTTTCGTCCATATAGTGCCTCGTATGGAGCCATTTGGATCGACGAATGGTAGCTATTATTGTACGCAAACTCCACTAGGGTCATGTGTTGACCCCAGTTACCTCCAAAATCCAGAATGCAAGTCCGTAACATGTCCTCGAGAGTTTGGATTGTTCGCTCTGATTGTCCATCCGTCTGAGGGTGATAGGTGGTGCTTAAATTAAGTTTAGTCCCTAAAGTCTCTTGGAACTTCCGCCAAAACCGGGATACAAAACGTGGATCTCGATCGGAGACGATACTCACTGGAACGCCATGTAACCTCACAACTTCGTCCATGTACACTTGAGCCAATTTGTCCATGGAATACTTCATGTTTACCGGCAAGAAATGGGCCGACTTGGTTAATCAATCAACAATCACCCAAACAGCATCGTGCCCTCTTTGCGTCCGTGGCAACCCTGAAACGAAATCCATGGTGATGTTCTCCTACTTCCATTCGGGTATCTCAAGGGGTTGTAGTAAACCTGATGGTTTTTGGTGCTCTACCTTAACTTGTTGGCAAACGAGACACTTCTACACATACAGAGCGATTTCCTTCTTCATATTATCCCACCAATAGGCTCCTTTTAGGTCCTGATACATCTTGCTACTACTCGGATGGATTGTATACTTGGATCGATGAGCCTCCTCTAAGATCTCCATCTTTAACGCTTCATTTTTAGGTACCACTACTCGGTTTCGGTATTTTAGAATACCTTCGGGACTGAAGTTGAAGTCAGTAGATTCTCCCTTTTCCACATTCTCCCCATTTTCGCACCATCGGATCCCCCTTTTGAGCTTCTTTAATCCGCTCCATTAGGGTGAAGGTTACCCTAATATTACCGAAAACCACCTTATGACTCCCAAGGTAGGGTTTCCACTCGCAAACAGATTCCAACAAATCCCACTCTTTGATCATTAACCCTGCTACCTGAGCCTTGCGACTTAGGGCTCGGCCACTACATTCGTGTAACAGCCCCACTTTCCCCTAAGGCGAACCGAAGGGGTTAGCGGACTGCCTGCCCACCTCTCGCCAGGACTATGGATTAGTTTACGTCGATCTATTACGTTTTGAAACTTATAATGCGCGCAACAAGACAAAAGGGCAAAATAACCCAAAATAAAAGAAACGAAATCCAGAGTCGGCCATGAATAGTAACCGACCCGTCCGAAACCCAACCAAACCTCGAAAACATATACAACATAACATTAACCATTTACAAGCCACAATGGCCTTTAAAAGTGATACAAAAGTCACTACATATGTGGGTTGCCAAAACAAAAGTGAAAACGGCCCTAATGAAACATTTAGGGTCCCATTTTATATACAATACAAAAGAGGCATTCATCTAGTTCATTCGGCAACCATTTAACAAAATTCATTCCAAAAGAGTCATATTCCTGTAAGGAAAACAAAACAAAAAGGGGTGAGCTATATGCCCAGTGAGAATACAACCACCACAGTAGCTAAGATCACATAAGCATAACCGTTCAGTTCAAGTATGCAAATAAGCAATAAATCACATCAGTGAAAGGATACGGACGGCTCTCAAGAGCCCATTTCCACGCTTATGTCTTGATCCAACCTCATTGACCCTCCGTCAATGTTAAATAATAACCAACCGTAGACAACTCTTTACTTCCATTCCTTCCACCCAACATTCCCCGACCGGGCCCGCACTCCAATCCAGTAGCTTTTGGTAATACTCGAGTATACCGGAACCAAGGGTCTCAATACCACAAGGTTCCCCAGTACAGTCCCAGTGGCAATTCAATCTTCACGACCAAGCCCTCGCCGGCTCGATCCAATTGACTACCAAACGGGGTTGAGCTCAGTAATACAGTAAGGTCGTTGGACATCGTCCAAACAACACCAAATCAGTTCCCATAAAATGAATTGCAATAACTCATATATCAAGTTCAGTAAGACAGTGAAACAGTGAACAATCAGTGATACTATCAAAAGGGGTGAGGGCGGTCAAGTACACCCTCACCTTAATCAATTCCAATATCCAAGTAAGCCTTCAAGGCATCACATATACATTTAGCAAAGCCACATAATAACATTTAAGTGAGTAGTATACTCACCAATCAATTAAGTGCTATTTCATGCACTTCCGTCAGGAGAATGTCGTGAACCACCGTCACGCCCTAGAACACGTAAACAAATGCAATGAGACTCGATAACGAGTCACATAACAATGCTGAACACAACCCCAATAGGGTTTCATATGCATATTGTGACAGCCCCACCTTCCCCTAAGCCGTACCAAAGGAGTTAGCGGACTGCCTGCCCAGCTCTCGCCAGGACTACTAAAACGGTCAAACACTAACTCAAGTCGTTCAGGAAAATATTGGCGCGCTTAAACAACCCAATAAATAAGAAACGGAAAACAAAAGTCAAAACGTGGAGCGAATAGTGACCGCCACGTCACAATCCGCCAAGATCCCATGGATTACAAGAAATTTCCAACAATCACTGAAAAGAGTATATACAAGCCAAGTACAATCCATTGGATAGGAATACACCCTATTACAAACCTCATTTGTATGGTTACAAGCCAAAAGAAAGCATTTAAATCCAAGTACAAACAAAGGTTCCAACTATTGAGGAGCTATACAAAATCTCTCAACTAGCTCCACTCAACTCATGCTTCAAAGTCAAAAGCCCAAAAGACAATTCCCTGTAAGGAAAAAAAAATTTAACGGAGTGAGCTTTCGCCCAATGAGGTACTATCACGTACATATACCAAGATCACATAAACTCAAGAGCATTCAGTCCAAATACGTTCGTCGAGTAAGTAAAAGCAATAACACCCAAGTGTAAGGAATAAAAGGATACGGATGGCTCTCAAGAGCCCTTTTCCTCTTTTGCCATACTTGATCTCATCTCATTGACTCTCCGTCAATGTATACCAGGTAATCATGACCGTAGACCCCTCTTTACTCCAATTATCCGTCCACCTCACTTTCCCCTTACCGGGCCCGAACACCACACAGTACAGAATTGGTATTACTCGAGTAAACCGGAATCTAGGGTCTCATACCCAAAGATTCTCAAATACAGTCCCCCTGGCTTGTCAAATGTCCCCGACCAAGTCCTTACTGGCTCGAGTCCATTGACTTCCAATGAGGTAGAGCTCAAAGTAAACAGTACAGATCCAGAGTTACAGTAAAGATCGGCATCCAAGCGACACCAAATCAAAGACAGTCAAGAGTATTCAAGTTATCATAGCCAAACAAGTAGGCCAGAGAGTACGAGAGTGGTAAAGTACACCCTCGCCTCACCTAGTCCAAACAATCATCACAACTAGTCCAAAACACAGAATTCAAGTACAAGAAAGCCACAGAATAACAAATATGTGAGTAGTACACTCACCAAGTCAAACAAAGTAATTTCACAAGTTTTCGCCCGACGTGAGCCTCGGATCACCGGCACGCCCTATAATAATCAAGAAAGTACAATTAAGACTCAAACACGAGTCGAATACCTTTTAATAGGAACTATTAAGGTAAAACCCAAATATAGCTTGGAAATGAAAAATACATAATATTTAGGGTTAAAAGTAGAAACAACCCTAAAATCGATCACTTCTATCCAATCTCAACCCAACTCACACGACTCTAATATCCTAGACACTTGGACAGCATTTCCCCTAAATTTCAGCTTTTCCAACCTACAAAACAACCATTAAAACCATCCAATATAACCACAAGCACCCAAACAATTCATAAGCCATACAATATACTTAATTAGGGTCACAATACCCCTCAATTATAGCCAATTAGAAGCTCAACAATCAACCATAGAAAAGCCCCAATTGAAACCCTAAATCTGAAATTTTTCGCACAAGCGGAAATTTTCCGCAATCAACTACAATTAACACACAAGAGAGCTACAAAACACCATTTAGAACCACCAACTCAAGCTCAATCATATCCAACATAAGAAAACAGAAAAATTCCAAGAAAAATCAGAAAATTAGGAAACTTCACTCCAATCCACCAAATCTTCCGAAAAATCACGTATAGAGCTACTATAAGGCACCACTTGGCCAAAATTAGAAACAAAAGATGAGTTTCAAGCAAGATACCTTAGATCTTCAAGAAAGGTTGAAGCTTAGAAGGTTTTCTTCCAAAACAAAACCACCAAGTTCTTCAAACACCCGTAGCAAGATGATTTTATGGACTAATTCAAGAAATAATCGGTTGATTCTCAAGATTGGAGCAAGATTTGAAGATAGAAGGTTGAAGGTTTCTTTCCTTTGTTGCCTAGAGAGGTTCGGCCATGAGGAGCTGAAGAATGAAGATGATTTGGTCCAATTTTGACTTTTAAGTGAAGACAAAGAAAGTTAGGCAAAGTTAGGTATGGTTTGGCCAACCAAAATTGGACACTTGGCACCTTATTTTCACTTAGAGTTATCCTCTTATCCCTCCAAGGTTAATTCATCTAGGTAACCTCTAATCATCTCCTAATACCTAGTAATAAAATCCCTTTATGCAAAATTTAACCGAATCGGCCGAATTTCTCTCACTAAATGCACTAGCGGGTCCCACGTCCAAAATACGTTCCAAATTTCTCACGAACTACCTTATACTAGAAAAATGATTTAAAAACTATATTTACTGATAAAATGTTGATAAAAGTAATATAATAAAGAAAATACAAGAAAACGGTGCACAGGAATAAAATAATAAATAAATAAATAAATAATAAATTTTTTTTTTTTTTTTTTTTTTTTTTGGTTTCTGGGTTCTCACATCCTCTCCCCCTAAAAAAAATTTCGCCTTCGAAATTGCTCACCTGGGTTACTAAACAGCTTAGGGTATTTCTTTTGCATCTCTTCCTCCAATTCCCAAGTTGCCTCCTCTAAACCATGATTCCTCCACATAACCTTCACTAATGGGATTTGCTTATTCCTCAGTTCCTTAATCCTTCGATCGAGTACTTGTACAGGTCTCTCTTCGTAGGTGAGTGCCTCATCTAACTCAATCTCTTCTGGTCGCACAACGTGGGTTGGATCAGAATAGTACTTTTTCAGCATCGAAACATGGAAAACGTCATGAATCCGAGATAAACTTGGCGGCAACTCGAGTCGGTACGCTACTTTCCCAACTCGTTGGAGAATTTTGTATGGCCCCACAAACCGTGATTGAAGTTTCTTTCCTCTCCCCGCAGTGACGCTTCGTAGTGGCGTGATTTTAAGGAAGACACGGTCTCCAACTTCGAACTGCAAATCTTTCCTTCGATTATCTGCGTAGCTCTTTTGTCGGCTTTGAGCTGTTTGGAGTCTTTGACGAATCAATTTAACCTTTTCTTGCGCATCCTCCATCCAGGGAATGGTTGTTGGATCTAGAACTTTCTTTTCCCCTACTTCATCCCAGTAAATGGGTGAACGACACTTTCGTCCGTAGAGAGCTTCATATGGTGCCATTTGAATGGATGAGTGGAAACTATTATTGTAGGCGAACTCTACCAAAGTCATGTGTTGGCCCCAATTACCCCCAAAATCCAGAATACAAGTTCGTAACATATCCTCGAGGGTTTGAATCGTTCGCTCCGACTGGCCATCCGTCTGGGGGTGATAAGTGGTACTAAGGTTAAGTTTGGTCCCTAAGTGCTCCTGAAATTTTTGCCAAAACCTCGATACAAAACGAGGATCTCGATCTGAAACTATACTCACTGGAACCCCATGTAACCTCACAATTTCATTCAGGTACAACCGAGCTAGTTTATCCATGGAGTCCTTCACATTCACAGGTAAGAAATGGGCTGATTTGGTCAACCGATCAACGATCACCCAAACGGCATCATGTCCTTTTTGCGTTCTTGGCAGTCCAGAAACAAAGTCCATCGTGATATTTTCCCATTTCCATTCAGGTATCTCAAGAGGTTGTAACAGTCCGGAGGGTTTTTGGTGTTCAGCCTTAACTTGCTGGCAAATCAGACAGGTTTGGATATATTGAGCAATCTCCCTCTTCATTTTATCCCACCAGTACAACCGTCGCAAATCTTGGTACATCTTATTACTACCAGGATGAATCGTGTATTTTGATCGATGGGCTTCCTCCAAAATTTCTCTTTTCAGGTTTTCATCATTGGCCACCACTACTCGATTCCTATATCTTAAAATCCCTTCGGGACCCAAATTGAAATCAGGTAATGCTTCCTTTTCTACTTTTTCCTTCCACTTTTGTACCTTCGGATCCTTCTCTTGGGCTTCTTTAATTCGATCAAGAATAGTAGAGGTTACCCGAATATTCCCAAAAGTTATTTTCTTGCATCCCACTCTAGGGTTCCACTCACTGGCTGCTCCTAACATCTCCCATTCCTTGACCATCAACCCGGCTACTTGAGCCTTCCGACTTAGGGCGTCCGCTACTATGTTAGCCTTACCAGGATGGTAGTTGATCGTGCAGTCATAATCCTCTAAGAGTTCCATCCACCGACGTTGCCTCATATTCAACTCTTTTTGGGAGAACAGGTACTTAAGACTCTTATGGTCTGAATAAACCTCAAAGGTAACCCCGTAAAGATAGTGTCTCCACTTTTTCAGAGCAAAGACCACAGCAGCTAACTCCAAGTCATGGGTAGGGTAGTTTTGTTCATGGGTTTTTAGTTTTCTAGAGGCAAAGGCAATCACGTTCTGGTTTTGCATTAACACCCATCCCAAACCTTCCTTCGAAGCATCGGTATATACTGTGAAACTGTCCTTTCCATTAGGCAAGGCCAAAACAGGAGCTCTGGTTAACCTTCGCTTCAACTCCTGAAAACTGGTTTCACACCTAGTATTCCACACAAAACGACCGTTTTTCTTCGTCAGGTCGGTTAAAGGACCGGCCAATTTGGAAAAGTCTTTAATAAAGCGTCTATAGTACCCAGCCAACCCTAAGAAACTACGGATCTCTGTGGGATTTTCTGGCCTCTTCCATTCAGCGACCGCCTCTACTTTCGCGGGGTCTACCATGATACCTTCTTTGGAAATCACATGTCCTAAGAAAGAGATTTTCTCCAGCCAAAATTCACACTTACTAAATTTGGCGTATAGCTGATGGTCTCTCAGGGCTTGTAACACTAACTTCAAATGCTGCTCATGTTCCTCACGGGTTTTAGAATAGACCAAAATGTCGTCAATGAACACGACAACAAATCGGTCCAGGTAGGGTTTGAAAACCCGATGCATCAAATCCATAAAGGCGGCAGGGGCATTGGTCAACCCAAAGGGCATGACCGCAAACTCAAAATGCCCATATCTAGAATTGAAAGCAGTCTTGGGTACATCTTCTTTCTTAATTAGCAACTGATAGTAACCCTGTCGGAGATCTAACTTTGAAAAGACCACTGCGCCTTGCAACTGGTCAAACAACTCATCGATATGGGGAAGTGGGTATTTGTTCTTAATGGTCATATTGTTTAGTCCCCGATAATCGATACACAGTCTTAAAGTTCCATCTTTTTTCTTAACAAATAATACCGGAGCCCCCCAAGGAGACCCACTCTCATGAATAAACCCCCGCTCCAACAGATCTTGCAATTGCAATTTCAACTCCTTGAGTTCAGCAGGTGCCATTCGATAGGGGGTCTTAGAGATAGGTGACGCTCCTGGCAATAGGTCAATCTTAAACTCTATCTCTCTCTCTGGAGGTAAAGTTACTAATTCATCAGGAAACACATCCGGATATTCACTTACAATAGGCACATCTTCAACCCTCAGCTTATCAGTGGGAGTATTTATAAGAAAAGCTAGAAATCCTTGGGCCCCTCTGTACAGAAATTTTCTAGCCCTAATACCCGAGATCAATGCAGATGAGGCTAAACTACCTCTTACATCTAGCCTTAAGGTCGCCTCCCCCGGTATACGAAATTCCACTACTTTTCTCTTACAATCGAGCTGTGCATTGTACTTAGCTAGCCAGTCCATACCCAATATAACGCCGTACCCCTTTATAGCTAAACTTATAAGATTCCCCAAAAGCTTCCTCTCTCCTACCCAAATTTCACAATTTGAATACATCAATCCAGTAAGCAAACGTTGGTCCCCCGTAGGAGTACTAACTTCTAAGTCATAAGGCAAGCTAACGGGTTTTATATCAATACCGTACATAAAATCGGGGTTAACAAAGGAATGGGTAGCACCAGGGTCTATCAAAATCCTAGCTAGACGATGGAAAACAGGGATCGTACCTTCTACAACCCCAGAGGAATCAGGGACTTGTTGTTGCTCAAGGGAGTAAACCCGAGCTGGCACCTTTGGCTTTGTCCCTTCTACCTTGGACTGTCCCGAGTTGGCCTTTGACGATTGGGTGGTTGCTCTCGCCTCCCGAGATAACACTGGGCAGTTAGCTATTTGATGCTCTGCACTCCCGCAGCGTAAACATCTTCTCTCCTTCCTCCAACAGTTGTCCTCAGTGTGGTTTGGTTTTCCACAAAATCCACAGGGTCCACGTGCAACTGAGGCCGAACTTCCTTGTGAGGTGCTCTTCTGCGGGCCCCGTCCATTGTGACCACCCCTCGGCGGAGTCCCTCGCGTCATCCCCGGTTGCCTTCCTCCACCGGCTCCTCGTCCAAACTTAGGAGGGGTCCCTTTATCCCCTTGAGTCGAACTACTTGCAGAGAACCCCCGTTTTTTCACCTGAAAGTTTCTTACTTGAAGCCTCGCATTTTCAACTCGCAAAGCTTTCTCTACGGCGTCACTAAAGATATTGATCTGGGCTACCGCCAGATCCTTTTGAATTTCCACATTGAGCCCCTGAATAAAACGCCGAACTCTCCTTTGCTCCGTCAGAATGAGTTCAGGGGCAAACTTGGATAAACGAGTAAACTGGCTCTCGTACTCAGCCACTGATTGAGTCCCTTGGCGGAGCCTAATAAACTCGTCCTCCTTCTTTTCCTGGACTAGAGGGGGAAAGTATTTCGCATTGAATTCCCGCACAAAGTTTACCCATGTCCTTGGTGTTTGTTCCCGGTCCCACTTCATTCGTATCACGTTCCACCAAGAACGCGCGGCCCCTTCTAATTGAAAGACAGCGAAGGTAACCTGTCTTTCCTCGGAATAGTGTAGGGCGGCAAAGATATCTATCATTTTCTCTAACCATTTTTCGGCCACGTCCGGATCTGGCCCGCCCAGAAATTTTGGTGGAGAGAACTTCTGAAATCGCTCTAGCGCCCGATCTTCACGCTCGACTACATGGCCAGGGTTCCCAGGTTGCTGGATAGGAGGTTGGCCCTGCTGTTGCACTACGTGGGCTAACAGGTCAGTCATTTGCTGCATAGCAGCGGCTATCTGGGCATTAGGGTCAACCCTAGGTTCAGGGTTTGATTCAGTCGTGGTATTCCTAATACCCTCGTCAGTTGTGGGTTGCCTAACCCCACGCCCGCGGCCTCGTCCGCTACGAGTGCCTTCCATTCTCTAGGTCACTCTAAAATCGAGGCACAAACTAATATCAAAAGGCATATCAATATAGTCATATAAGCATGAACAAAAATTAAAAGTAAACACCACATAAGGCACGTATACACATAGCACACTTATACATGGAACACATAACTGTGTCAAACAGTCATACATAAGCAGTCAAGCAAATATATACAAAGTACTCCCGTGAAGCCAAAAGAGGGTCTGCCAAAATACACTGTACAACCTAGGTCTCAAAAGTACAAAACAACTAACCAAAAGCTTTTCCTAGGTATCCCTCACACGGGATCAAAACTAGGCCCAAAACCCTAATCTAGTCCTCGACGGAGCCAACTGACTCCCCCCCAGAGCTAGAGCTAGGGCTAGGGGCGCCTCCCTGACCTGGAGCTCCGCCACCTGGAGCTCCCCCTGGCGCATTGGCGCCAATCACCTCCTGGATCAGCGCCCCACACTCATCGATAATCGCGCCGGATCGGTCTCTCACCTCGCGGACTACTCGAATAAGGCGGTCGTTAACCGCCTGCAACTGCTCTCTCAGAGCGTCCGTCCTCTCCTGCTCCATGGCCACGTCCCCCTGGAGCTCTCCGATCCTATCGGCCTGCATCCGCATGATGCCCCTAAGCCTAAGGGTCTCAGTACGCTCCCTGGCGGCGTCATATCTAAGCCTCTGTCGCTCGGCAAGTACCGCCACCACCACGTGGTCCGCGTAGGAGTAAAACTGGCAACGCCTACAGCGGCGGGTCCGGCTAGCGGTATGCCATAGCCGGATCCGACCTCCCAGTCTCTCCTGGTAGTCGACAACCCGTGGGCGCCTCTGAGGTGGCTCGCCTCCACCTGCTCCACTAGTACCGGCCATACCCTACAAAGATAGCAAAGGTTTATAGCTTAGACAATATATTCACACTTAATAGCATCTAATCACAATCCCAAAAGTTCTAAGAAACAGGTTTCAAGTTCGCCCAGGTTATTTCTAGCCTAGGCTCTGATACCACTTGTGACAGCCCCACCTTCCCCTAAGCCGTACCAAAGGAGTTAGCGGACTGCCTGCCCAGCTCTCGCCAGGACTACTAAAACGGTCAAACACTAACTCAAGTCGTTCAGGAAAATATTGGCGCGCTTAAACAACCCAATAAATAAGAAACGGAAAACAAAAGTCAAAACGTGGAGCGAATAGTGACCGCCACGTCACAATCCGCCAAGATCCCATGGATTACAAGAAATTTCCAACAATCACTGAAAAGAGTATATACAAGCCAAGTACAATCCATTGGATAGGAATACACCCTATTACAAACCTCATTTGTATGGTTACAAGCCAAAAGAAAGCATTTAAATCCAAGTACAAACAAAGGTTCCAACTATTGAGGAGCTATACAAAATCTCTCAACTAGCTCCACTCAACTCATGCTTCAAAGTCAAAAGCCCAAAAGACAATTCCCTGTAAGGAAAACAAAATTTAACGGAGTGAGCTTTCGCCCAATGAGGTACTATCACGTACATATACCAAGATCACATAAACTCAAGAGCATTCAGTCCAAATACGTTCGTCAAGTAAGTAAAAGCAATAACACCCAAGTGTAAGGAATAAAAGGATACGGATGGCTCTCAAGAGCCCTTTTCCTCTTTTGCCATACTTGATCTCATCTCATTGACTCTCCGTCAATGTATACCAGGTAATCATGACCGTAGACCCCTCTTTACTCCAATTATCCGTCCACCTCACTTTCCCCTTACCGGGCCCGAACACCACACAGTACAGAATTGGTATTACTCGAGTAAACCGGAATCTAGGGTCTCATACCCAAAGATTCTCAAATACAGTCCCCCTGGCTTGTCAAATGTCCCCGACCAAGTCCTTACTGGCTCGAGTCCATTGACTTCCAATGAGGTAGAGCTCAAAGTAAACAGTACAGATCCAGAGTTACAGTAAAGATCGGCATCCAAGCGACACCAAATCAAAGACAGTCAAGAGTATTCAAGTTATCATAGCCAAACAAGTAGGCCAGAGAGTACGAGAGTGGTAAAGTACACCCTCGCCTCACCTAGTCCAAACAATCATCACAACTAGTCCAAAACACAGAATTCAAGTACAAGAAAGCCACAGAATAACAAATATGTGAGTAGTACACTCACCAAGTCAAACAAAGTAATTTCACAAGTTTTCGCCCGACGTGAGCCTCGGATCACCGGCACGCCCTATAATAATCAAGAAAGTACAATTAAGACTCAAACACGAGTCGAATACCTTTTAATAGGAACTATTAAGGTAAAACCCAAATATAGCTTGGAAATGAAAAATACATAATATTTAGGGTTAAAAGTAGAAACAACCCTAAAATCGATCACTTCTATCCAATCTCAACCCAACTCACACGACTCTAATATCCTAGACACTTGGACAGCATTTCCCCTAAATTTCAGCTTTTCCAACCTACAAAACAACCATTAAAACCATCCAATATAACCACAAGCACCCAAACAATTCATAAGCCATACAATATACTTAATTAGGGTCACAATACCCCTCAATTATAGCCAATTAGAAGCTCAACAATCAACCATAGAAAAGCCCCAATTGAAACCCTAAATCTGAAATTTTTCGCACAAGCGGAAATTTTCCGCAATCAACTACAATTAACGCACAAGAGAGCTACAAAACACCATTTAGAACCACCAACTCAAGCTCAATCATATCCAACATAAGAAAACAGAAAAATTCCAAGAAAAATCAGAAAATTAGGAAACTTCACTCCAATCCACCAAATCTTCCGAAAAATCACGTATAGAGCTACTATAAGGCACCACTTGGCCAAAATTAGAAACAAAAGATGAGTTTCAAGCAAGATACCTTAGATCTTCAAGAAAGGTTGAAGCTTAGAAGGTTTTCTTCCAAAACAAAACCACCAAGTTCTTCAAACACCCGTAGCAAGATGATTTTATGGACTAATTCAAGAAATAATCGGTTGATTCTCAAGATTGGAGCAAGATTTGAAGATAGAAGGTTGAAGGTTTCTTTCCTTTGTTGCCTAGAGAGGTTCGGCCATGAGGAGCTGAAGAATGAAGATGATTTGGTCCAATTTTGACTTTTAAGTGAAGACAAAGAAAGTTAGGCAAAGTTAGGTATGGTTTGGCCAACCAAAATTGGACACTTGGCACCTTATTTTCACTTAGAGTTATCCTCTTATCCCTCCAAGGTTAATTCATCTAGGTAACCTCTAATCATCTCCTAACACCTAGTAATAAAATCCCTTTATGCAAAATTTAACCGAATCGGCCGAATTTCTCTCACTAAATGCACTAGCGGGTCCCACGTCCAAAATACGTTCCAAATTTCTCACGAACTACCTTATACTAGAAAAATGATTTAAAAACTATATTTACTGATAAAATGTTGATAAAAGTAATATAATAAAGAAAATACAAGAAAACGGTGCACAGGAATAAAATAATAAATAAATAAATAAATAATAAATTTTTTTTTTTTTTGGTTTCTGGGTTCTCACACATATACAAGCATTATAGCAAACCAGAAATTCAAACAATGGCATTAGCCTTGGCCCTGAAATAAAACTGTTTTGTCCTTACTTTGCGGTAATGGCGTCAATTTCACTACGGTTATCGGATGGGGGTGTAAGACCCACCGTTTCAAAGCTATGAAACAGGGCTACAACAATGTAGAAGGTCACTCAATCCAGTTCCTAGCTTAACTAGGTCAAAAATGCCAAATACTAAACCAGAATGACCAAAACAGGTTTGCAAATCACACAAAACAGTAATCCGTATTACTCAGTCCATACAAGTCCAAATGCCGAAATTCCAAAGTCATATGATAGCTAAGACATCCAGCTACATTTCATCAGAAGACACCAACTTCAAAATCCAAACTAATTCCAGTCAAAATGGCCAAATACAAACGCAGTTTTCGCATTCTGTCCAAAGCAGAACAGCTACAGTAATTTCGTCATATCTCATTCTACATTAATCCAAATGACCTGAAATTTTACAGGTACCTCAAACACATCAATACCTACAACTTTCATGTTTTGAGCAAAGTCAAATTCGGCCTCTAACCCTATGATCTAAAACCGGACAGAATTAGGGATTTATGAACCCTAACTTTTCAATTTTCACACCAAATCCAAAATTGGTTGCATTTAGCAACAATTCACACATACAAGAGTCATTATAGTCCATTGCCAATCATCCAAGATAGCCACAACATCCCATTCATATTAAACCAGAAAATTCATCATAAAATGGAAAACTTCACCAAATCACTTCAAACCAAGATAAAAACCAGAAATTTCAGCACCTTAATCACTAATAAGCATAACTTAGGCTTCATAAGGTGTAAGAGGGTGTTCAAGCTTCACTTACCAAGAAACAAGAGAGAGGAGGATGTTGGACACCTTAAACCTTCAAACAAGCTTCGCTACAACACTCACTAACATCAACTAAAGAGATTTTATGGAGTAAAAATAGATGGAAGCAAGTATTTTTGGGTGATTTGAGCTAGTTGGGACTTGAAAATTGAAGAAGTTTTCTTCCTTCCTTAGCACAAGAGGGCCGGCCATCCAAGAGTGAAAATTGGTGATTTTTTGGCAATTTTTGGATATTTAATCCTTTGGTCAAAAAAGTCAAAAATTGGAATAGTAAATCTTAAAATTCACCCAATGAGAAAGTGACACTTGTCACTCTCATTAATGCATTCCTATCCTTTCTTTCCTCTCTCACATCAATCATTTCATACACTCTACTTATCTATTAACATCCGATAAATTTTACACAGTATCCGAAACTTAACCTTATTTGCCGAATTTTCCCGAACTTTTCGCACTAGTGGGTCCCACGTCCAATATATACTCTTAATTTTCTAAAAATTCACCAATGCTAGAAAAATCATCTAAAAACTATAATTACGCATAAATCTACCAGAAAAATATTTCTAAGCCAGAAAATGCAAAAATTAAGCAATTAAGGGAACTAAAACCCTAGGAAAAATATTAGGGTTTTACGGGTCCTCACACTCTCTCCCCCTTAAAAGAATTTCGTCCTCGAAATTCCTTATCATTGACTACTCCGGGATTAAATTGAGCTTTATACTTCGCTAACAGACCTGTGCCCCTTCACTGGCCAGGTTCAGTAAATTCTTACCTTCCACGTCCTCTAATGGGTCAAAGCCTTGATGTTGTTCTAAGGAGTACACCCGAGAGGACACTTTCGATCCATCCTTGTCTCCCTTCGACTGGTCAGGGTGGGTCGTGGTTGGTGGCCCCTTCGACTGGTCAGGGTGGGTCGTGGTTGGTGGCAGAGTCCCTTGCCGCTCGCGCAGGCTAGCTGGACAGTTAGCAATTTGATGGTCGGCACTCCCACAGAGCAAGCATTTTCCTCCTTTCCTCCGAGTGGTTTAATTTTCCGCAATACCCGCAGGGTCCGCGTGCTGTAGAAGCCGAGCCTCCTCTTGACGGCCTCTCCGGTGACACTCCCGGCATCCTTACTCCTCCCGTTCCTCGTCCAAACTTGGGAGGGGTACTTTCATCCCCCTGCCCCGAACTACTTCCAGGAAATCCACGCTTCTTAGCCTGGAAGTTTCGGACCTGCATTCGTGCACTTTCAACTCGTTGGGCTTTTTCCATTGCCTCGCTAAACGTAGTGATTTGAGCCGCCGCGAGGTCTTTCTGGATCTCAACGTTCAAACCCTGAATGAAGCGCCTAACCCGTCGTTGCTCAGTCATGATTAGTTCAGGCGCAAACTTGGACAGGCGGGTAAATTGACTCTCATATTCCGCCACAGTCTGAGCCCCTTGCCGGAGCCGGATAAACTAATCCTCCTTCCTCTCCTGGACTAGAGGAGGGAAAAACTTGGCATTAAATTCTCGGATGAAGTTCACCCAAGTCCTAGGCGTCTGCTCCCGCTCCCATTTCTGTCTAATTACGTTCCACCAGGAACGGGCTGCTCCCTCAAGTTGAAACACGGCAAAAGTCACCTGCCGTTCGTCTGGGTAGTGTAGAGCGGCAAATATATCTACCATCTTCTCAAGCCATTTCTCAGCAACGTCAGGGTCGGGTCCCCCAACAAACTTTGGCGGGAAAAACTTTTGGAAACGTTCGAGAGCTCTGTCTTCGCTCTCGATATGGTTACCAGGGTTTCCGGGATTAGGGTTTGGGTTCTGGCCCTGTTGTTGCACTACTTGTGCGAGTAGGTTTGTCATTTACTGCATAGCAGCAGCTATTTGAACAGTGGGGTCGGCTTGTGGTTCAGGATTGGGCCCAGTAGAGGTTTCCCCCATACCCCTAATCGGTGTGGGTTGTCTACCCCTGCGTCCACGGCCTCGACCACTTCGGGTGCCTTCCATCAATCTAAGTCAATCTAGGTCATCAAATAAATACACTGTTAAAGGGCACCTAACCCTTCCTTCCGTAGCACCAGACAGGAACAATGAAACAAGAATAAGCAACTCAAACATTTACTGCGAAGAGCATTTAAACACATAACACGTATACATAGATCACATAACCAGGTTAAGCAATCATACGGAACAGTCAGTCAAGTACATACGAAGTCATTCCATGAACCAAAAGGGTCATCCAAAAGTACTTTGAACAACTAGGTCACAAGTGCAAAAGAACTCACGAAAAGCTTTTTCCCTTCTAGGGCTTCGTCCAAATATTTTTATCTTAATCAAGGTCGATCACGCTTAACCACACCCGAACAAACCACACGAAGTTCCATAGAATCGCCTTTCTGGTTCACCAAATCCTTTCTAACTTGGGCCTTCATATCTTTCGTATCCGGGCGCAAGAATCTCGTTTAAGATAATTCACATCTCGAGCCGGCCGGTCCCAAGAGTAAACCATCCTTGTTAAAGATTCCTACCCGACATACATACCTAGCTTCCTCGAGTCCCATGATAATGATTCGTACACTTATCACATGCTCGGTTCATAACTTACGCTCAAACGAGCACTTAGACATATCCATGAAATTAGGACCACAACACCACTTGGCCCAGTCTCACTTCGCGCAGAGACCACGCGACGTGGCTCTGATACCACTTGTAACAGCCCCACTTTCCCCTAAGGCGAACCGAAGGGGTTAGCGGACTGCCTGCCCAGCTCTCGCCAGGACTACGGATTAGTTTACGTCGATCTATTACGTTTTGAAACTTATAATGCGCGCAACAAGGCAAAAGGGCAAAATAACCCAAAATAAAAGAAACGAAATCCAGAGTCGGCCATGAATAGTAACCGACCCGTCCGAAACCCAACCAAACCTCGAAAACATATACAACATAACATTAACCATTTACAAGCCACAATGGCCTTTAAAAGTGATACAAAAGTCACTACATATGTGGGTTGCCAAAACAAAAGTGAAAACGGCCCTAATGAAACATTTAGGGTCCCATTTTATATACAATACAAAAGAGGCATTCATCTAGTTCATTCGGCAACCATTTAACAAAATTCATTCCAAAAGAGTCATATTCCTGTAAGGAAAACAGAAACGGGGTGAGCTATATGCCCAGTGAGAATACAACCACCACAGTAGCTAAGATCACATAAGCATAACCGTTCAGTTCAAGTATGCAAATAAGCAATAAATCACATCAGTGAAAGGATACGGACGGCTCTCAAGAGCCCATTTCCACGCTTATGTCTTGATCCAACCTCATTGACCCTCCGTCAATGTTAAATAATAACCAACCGTAGACAACTCTTTACTTCCATTCCTTCCACCCAACATTCCCCGACCGGGCCCGCACTCCAATCCAGTAGCTTTTGGTAATACTCGAGTATACCGGAACCAAGGGTCTCAATACCACAAGGTTCCCCAGTACAATCCCAGTGGCAATTCAATCTTCACGACCAAGCCCTCGCCGGCTCGATCCAATTGACTACCAAACGGGGTTGAGCTCAGTAATACAGTAAGGTCGTTGGACATCGTCCAAACAACACCAAATCAGTTTCCATAAAATGAATTGCAATAACTCATATATCAAGTTCAGTAAGACAGTGAAACAGTGAACAATCAGTGATACTATCAAAAGGGGTGAGGGCGGTCAAGTACACCCTCACCTTAATCAATTCCAATATCCAAGTAAGCCTTCAAGGCATCACATATACATTTAGCAAAGCCACATAATAACATTTAAGTGAGTAGTATACTCACCAATCAATTAAGTGCTATTTCATGCACTTCCGTCAGGAGAATGTCGTGAACCACCGTCACGCCCTAAAACACGTAAACAAATGCAATGAGACTCGATAACGAGTCACATAACAATGCTGAACACAACCCCAATAGGGTTTCATATGCATATACAAGCATTATAGCAAACCAGAAATTCAAACAATGGCATTAGCCTTGGCCCTGAAATAAAACTGTTTTGTCCTTACTTTGCGGTAATGGCATCAATTTCACTACGGTTATCGGATGGGGGTGTAAGACCCACCGTTTCAAAGCTATGAAACAGGGCTACAACAATGTAGAAGGTCACTCAATCCAGTTCCTAGCTTAACTAGGTCAAAAATGCCAAATACTAAACCAGAATGACCAAAACAGGTTTGCAAATCACACAAAACTGTAATCCGTATAACTCAGTCCATACAAGTCCAAATGCCGAAATTCCAAAGGCATATGATAGCTAAGACATCCAGCTACATTTCATCAGAAGACACCAACTTCAAAATCCAAACTAATTCCAGTCAAAATGGCCAAATACAAACGCAGTTTTCGCATTCTGTCCAAAGCAGAACAGCTACAGTAATTTCGTCATATCTCATTCTACATTAATCCAAATGACCTGAAATTTTACAGGCACCTCAAACACATCAATACCTACAACTTTCATGTTTTGAGCAAAGTCAAATTCGGCCTCTAACCCTATGATCTAAAATCGGACAGAATTAGGGATTTATGAACCCTAACTTTTCAATTTTCACACCAAATCCAAAATTGGTTGCATTTAGCAACAATTCACACCTACAAGAGTCATTATAGTCCATTGCCAATCATCCAAGATAGCCACAACATCCCATTCATATTAAACCAGAAAATTCATCATAAAATGGAAAACTTCACCAAATCACTTCAAACCAAGATAAAAACCAGAAATTTCAGCACCTTAATCACTAATAAGCATAACTTAGGCTTCATAAGGTGTAAGAGGGTGTTCAAGCTTCACTTACCAAGAAACAAGAGAGAGGAGGATGTTGGACACCTTAAACCTTCAAACAAGCTTCACTACAACACTCACTAACATCAACTAAAGAGATTTTATGGAATAAAAATAGATGGAAGCAAGTATTTTTGGGTGATTTGAGCTAGTTGGGACTTGAAAATTGAAGAAGTTTTCTTCCTTCCTTAGCACAAGAGGGCCGGCCATCCAAGAGTGAAAAATGGTGATTTTTTGGCAATTTTTGGATATTTAATCCTTTGGTAAAAAAAGTCAAAAATTGGAATAGTAAATCTTAAAATTCACCCAATGAGAAAGTGACACTTGTCACTCTCATTAATGCATTCCTATCCTTTCTTTCCTCTCTCACATCAATCATTTCACACACTCTACTTATCTATTAACATCCGATAAATTTTACACAGTATCCGAAACTTAACCTTATTGGCCGAATTTTCCCGAACTTTTCGCACTAGTGGGTCCCACGTCCAATATATACTCTTAATTTTCTAAAAATTCATCAATGCTAGAAAAATCATCTAAAAACTATAATTACGCATAAATCTACCAGAAAAATATTTCTAAGCCAGAAAATGCAAAAATTAAGCAATTAAGGGAACTAAAACCCTAGGAAAAATATTAGGGTTTTACGGGTCCTCACAATTCGCCTTTCCCGGATGGTAGTTAATGGTGAAGTCGTAATCCTCTAAAATTTCCATCCACCGCCATTATCTCATATTCAATTCCTTTTGAGAGAAAACGAACCTAAGGCTTTTATGGTCTGAGTACACCTCGAACGTTACCTCATATAGATAGTGTCTCCATTTCTTGAGAGCGAACGCAACCGCGGCTACCTCCAGATCATGGGTTGGGTAGTTTTGCTCATGGGGTTTTAACTTTCTAGAGGCAAAAGATATCACATTTCGGTTCTGCATCAACACACATCCCAGACCTTCCCGCGACGCATCGGTATAAACGGCAAACTCGTCTACTCCATTAGGCAGGACTAAAACTGGCGCCGTAGTCAACCTCTTCTTTAACTCCTGAAACTCGCGTCACATTTGGCATTCCACACGAACCGACCATACTTCTAGAATGTCATCGATAAAGACCATGACAAATTGATCCAAGTAGGACTTAAAAACCCTATGCATTAAGTCCATGAAGGCGGCAGGGGCATTGGTCAGTCTGAAGGGCATAACTGCGAACTCGTAGTGCCCGTATCTTGAGTTGAAGGCAGTTTTCAGGATATCCTCCTTCCTAATTAACAACTGGTAATACTCCTGGTGAAGGTCCAGTTTCGAGAAGACCACCGCTCCTTGCAGCTGGTCGAACAACTCGTTAATGTGGGGCAGCGGATACTTATTCTTAACGGTGACGTTGTTCAGGCCCCGATAATCAATACACATCCTCAAACTACCGTCCTTTTTCTTCACAAACAGGATAGGAGCTCCCCAAGGAGACCCACTCTCGTGAATGAACCCTCGCTCCAAAAGATCTTGTAATTGCAACTTCAGCTCTTTAAGCTCCGCAGGGGCCATTCGGTATGGGGTTTTTGAAATAGGCGAGGTTCCCGGTAACAAGTCGATCTTGAATTCTACTTCTCTCTCCGGAGGTAAGGATACTAGCTCGTCGGGAAACACATCCGGGTATTCTCTTACTATGGGTACGTCCTCTACCTTCAACTTATCCGTGGGGGTGTTGATTGTCGCGCCCCACTTTTTTGAAGGTGTGAAAGTAGTGTGTAGGATATGTGGGTGAACGTGTGTGAAAGTGAAAATAAATGGCCGTGGGATTGTGAAATGCGACGGTTTGGCCAAACAAAGGGTTTTAGATAGAAAAGGAGTCGCCACTTGGTATAGAGTTAGGGTGTACCAAGTCACCCAAAAGTGATTTTTTGGAAAAGAAAAGTAAACAAACCCTTTTTAAAGAATTTTTAGGTCTACGTAACCAAAAAAAGGGATCGGGGGTCACATTTGATAAGGGAGAAGGCAAAGGCAAAGCCTAAGGCACTCCCTTACCCTAGCCAAAGCTAATTGCGTGACTTAGCCCTTCTTTTCCTAATTCTTCTACCCAAAGTATATGTTGCATGTTGGATATGACTAATGGATGCGAAAAAAGAAAAATGCAATCCTAAATCTAAAATGTCTCTTATGAGGTTTTTTGGTCCCAACCACATGAATTGTGATGGCCAGTAAGGAAAGCCCTCATAAAGGTCATGAATAATGCAAATGAAGACTCAAGTATGAGTGTAAGTATGCAAATGTAAGAAAAGTGCATGTGTGCAAATGTAAGAAAAGTGCATGTGTGCTAATTGAGAACATAAAGGTGTTTGTGTGCGAGTGAATGAAAATATGGTATAATGGTAGTAAATGCTTATAAGTGCAATTGAGTGCAATTTGTGAGATAGAAAATAAATAAGTGATAGGGAAAGGAGAAAAAATATGTGGGCATGGCATGTGGAGTGAGAAAAATATAAGTAATGATAAAGAAAGTGAGGATATGATAAAATGAGAGTGTATGAACCTAAAGGAATGCATCAAGTCGGGTACGGGAATGACTCCTAACTTCATGATTTCAATTTTCCCTTTGATTAGAAGGAAGAACTAGCGTGCTAAGGCTATTTTGTAGCCACACTCGCTCGTTTCCCTTATCGAAAGGGGACTCTCAAGCAAATGTACCCTATAACTAGCATGAACATGCAAAAACCTAAGATGAAGGGGAAAGGATTGGAGGAGCATGCCAAATGCTGGAAAACTAAGAAAAATGCATGAAATGTAGTGAGACATGCAAGTATGTACTAACGAGAGGGGACAGCCTATTGGGTCTAGCATTGGACTAGCCCTTCACTAAATTCTCACTAGCGTTGGACTAGTGAGAAAATCGGAACAAAGGGCCACAACTAGCGTTGGACTAGTGTGGACTCGAGGAAGGGACCACAACTAGCATTGGACTAGTGTGGTGTCGTCCATGTTCATTACAAATCAAATAAATCATGTAAAGACTAATAAAGCAAATAAACACATAAATCACATGTAGCACATCAAAAACAAGTAGATTAAGCCATCTAGGAACATGCATGTTGTTTTTAAGCATCCGGATGAGTGGTTTAGGAAAAGAAATTCTGTTATGTGCGCAAGTTTGGACTGCCGAGAACTTGACTTGAATAATGCAGCTTTATTTGGTTTAATTTTGTTGTTTTGAGCTTAGGATCATGATTAACTAGTTAATAACAAGATAATTAAGCTCTGCATGTAGTTAATTAATGGGTTTAAATAAGAAAATAAAATGAAATATAAATCTGCTGCATGCATGATCATCCGAGGATAGCTGGAAAATTTCTGGAATTTTGGAGATAATTATAGCCGTGTTTGAACTTAATTTTGAGCTAGAAATGTTAATCAGTTGGTCAAGCATCTGCATGTTGGATTTGAGTACATAATCCACTGATTTAATCAAGGAAGTTTGGTGTTAGGACCACTTTAGTTGCTGGAAATTTTGTTGAGCCGATGACAGATTTGCTGTGGTGGATCCATTTGCTAAAATTACATGTTATTCGTTGGAAAATTTTGATGGTGGGCTCTATGAACTCCTACCCTTGAATTGATGGTTGATGAAATGATTGATGATGAATATAATGCTAGTTTAGTGTTTAAATAAATAGATTGAAGATACCTAGCTAGTCTAGACTTCAAGTGAGGCATAGTTCAAAAATGTTCAGTTTTGCCCTGTTTTAATCGCACCCCTTTTTGTAGAATTTTGAGGGTTTCATGACTCTTATATTATGTTTATATGTTAAATATGTGGTATACAAAGTTTCATTGAAAAATATTGAGATTTGGTTGGTCAAATAAAATGATTTCACAAAGCTAGTAAATCTGGAACTGTTTCCGTAATACTCTGACCAGCTTTCGTATTTCGGCTATAAATCTGTGCTCCGATGTCAAAATTAAGTGCCGTCAGTGGCATTTGAAACTAAATATCTCAGCCTTTCCAACGGTATAAAATGTATGTTCTGGTTCCATGTGTGTGAGCTGAACCAACCATTTTAAGTCGGCTGTCCTGTTTCTCTGTTTTACAAGAACAAAATGATGAGGCTGCAACTTGTGGCTCGAATTCGAGCTAGTTGTGTGCCGAATTTCAAAGTGATTTCTTCTGTGAAATTATAGCTCTATGAATTTGTTTTCCAACGCCATAAACCATGCCAAATTCCTAGTTAATTTGAATGATCTATGATCAAAAATAGGAAACCTGCTCTGTCCTTGAAAACCCTAATTTTTTGACAGATTTGATGCAAGGCTCGGTGTAGACTTGCAAATTAAATCTCTTGGTGTTAATCACCACAAATGTTGTTCTGGGATGACCCTTAAACCTTTTCTATGCAAATGAGCCATGTTTAGAGGATTTTTCTTGGTCAAAAGTTTAGAAAAGGAAATTTTCACATACAAGGCAGCTTTGCCTTAAAATTTTGGAAACTTGAGTGATTTTGTTAAGTGACTTTCCGTGCATATTTTCCTATGAAATTTGGTAGAGGGACAACCCTTATATGGTAGTATTATACTGCCACTTATGATGTTATTCCTTTTTGATGATAATTGGTCACTTTAAACTTGATTCCATGAAGGAAATTATTTTTTTTTCTTGTGTTAATAAAACCTCACTTTTGAACCTTTATTTTTTTAGTGGCTAAGGTTCTTGATTTGAGGTAGTGATAAGTCTGGATGAGTGTAACTCCTTCCTTGATTAATGCGTGATTATGAGTGAAAAATACTTGTCAATTGCTTCAGGTGCTCAAGCTAGTCTTGAAGAAAATCCCGGAGGGGACAACTAATGATTCTCTCGCTCAATTACTCTTGAATTGTGAGTGTCAAGTGCATGACTTGTCATGTTTACATGATTTACCTGCTTATATACGTGAATATCACTTGATGGGACGAGTGTGTACTTTATCGCACTCGCTCTCCTTTACTTGAACTTTACTTGTATTAACTTGGTTTTCAAAGTCGATTTGAGTGAATCTCGTCGGCTAAAATATACCCGTTTTCGTGTACATGTCATGTTGTCGTGCGTGCTGTGCTTGCCGTGCGTGTCGTGCGTGACGTGTTGTCGGGTGGAGTGAAACTCCTCGACTTATGGGGATGCCCAAATTCTCTTAGCCAATCTTGCAACTCGAGCCGGCATGGGCTTGGTCGAGAAGCTTGATAAGCCAAGGGAACAACAAAACATAACTTGATATTTTGAGATCTTGTTCGGTATACTCGTGGAGTATCACCCTTTTCGTGCATGTTCAAAAATCAAAACTTGATCTCTTGAGGTCTCGTTCGGCATACTCAACGAGTATCGCCCTTTTCGTGCGTGTTTGGTTACGGATCCGAGAGGGTGGAATGTTGGCCGGAGGGAGTAATAAGTGAAGTTTCTACGGATATAATACCCACCCAGATGACGGAGGGTCATCGTGAGGGGGTATCGGATCAAGTCATGGCGAAGCAAGTGGAAAATAGCTCCTGAGAGCTCCTATATCCTTGAATTGTTTCTGTTTACTTGCCTTGCTTGAATTGTAAATTACTTGAACCTTATTGTTCTACTTGGACAACGTGCGTGCATGTGTGTTTTTCTTGGCCTCACGAGCTATTGGCTCACCGTGTATATTTGTTTTCCTTGACAGGTTCTGGAAATTGAGAGCTTTACAATTTACTTAGATTTTCTTATGGATGTAAATGAATACTATAACTTCGCTTTGCGATTTGTAATGTCTAATGTTACTTATGTCATGTATCGGATTGGAGATACGTTAAGCTAGGTACTTAATGCTTTGGATTGCCACTTGAAGCTGGAAAGGTGAAATCCCTGATTCAGATATTCGGCTTGTATGTTCGTACTTGTGTTGTATGAACTTGTATGTTTGGGATGGTATGACTTTAGACTTGGGTTGTAACGCGTAAGGTTCTTAAGAGTCGACGGTTGGCTATATTGAAATACTATTATCTCTGAAGTTAATGTGGTTTGGTTATTGACCATTTTGGAGGAAAGCGATATTGTAATAGTTTAGGATATTCTTCGCAAGGTTTTGGGTTAGATTGCTTGCGTGAGTCCTGGCGAGAGTTAGGCAGACGGCCCGCCAACCCTCTGGTTCGCCTTAGGGGGAAGTGGGGCCGTCATAGTCACCTTATCCCTCCAGTGGTAATACTCGAGTATACCGAAACGGTGGCCCAGGTTCCAACCTACCCGACCGAGCCCAGTCCTGGCTCGAGTAGGTCAGTAACCAAGGGCAGGGCCCAAGTTCAGCTTAGAGCTTACAACATGCATAGGTAACCAAGTAATTCGACAAAAGGTAAAATTCATCATTTGAGTAGGTCGAATGAGGTAAAGTACACACTCGCCTAACAATGATGGATAGCTTCATATAACATGTGATTCATGATAATCAAGTAATCAAGTGGATACTTAGCACATAAGCACGTAAGCAATACAAGTTGATTTTGTAGACACCAAATTTTTAAATAATTTATATGCTTCGTTTTAATGATAATTCTTGTATATTGATTTTTGTTAAATTCATGATTTTGTTTAGATGGTTTGCATTTTGTTCATTATTGTTTGTTTTGCACTTTTAATTGTTATTTTATTTTAGTTTTATTCATTTTTGCCTTTTAGTTTGTTTAGTTCATTTGCTATTTTTTATTTTATTTTTGTCATATTAGTTGTTTTTTTTTTAGCTTTTCAAGTTTAAAAAAAAAAAAAAATTTGTTACCGCAGCATGCACGCTGCAATTTTTTGCAGCGTGCAAGGCACAACCTCAATAGACATCGGATGGCTGGATGGAAAGGGAAGGACAAGCCTTCATCCTCACCATTTTGCAACGTGCAAGGCACAACCTCAATAGACATCGGATGGCTGGATGGAAAGGGAAGGACAAGCCTTCATCCTCACCATTGGGGTGAGGGTTTAGGAACCTTGGAGTTTCATATAAAAGGGATAAGAAAAGAGCAGCCGCAAGAGTTTTTGGAGAAGAGGACGGCTGGAAAATCTGGAGTGAGCAAGAGAGAGGAAGAGCGTGAGAGATAGAAGATAGCAAGGGTCTGGAAAAAGGGGAAAGAAATCAGCAAGAGTGGACGGCTAAAAGGAAAAGAAAACATACGGAAAGGAAGGGAGAATTTCTGGGGGGTTGGAGGCTAAACAAAAACAGAAGGGCACGGCTAAAAATCTAGAGGGAGTTTTTAGAGTTGGGTAGCGTTTGATTAAGGAAAAGCAGAGAGCTTTAGAGGAAGGAGCCTGTGCGAGAAAATCTGGAGAAAAGGAAGATTCATAAAGCAGGGTCGAAGGAAGATTGAGTGTCTCCATTGCTCCCTGGGTCTGCTTAAACGAAGCAATACATCCAGTTCATCAGCTGGAGCGTACTACACCTCAAGGCTGAATCGCATCTTCCCTTTCATTTTTACAGGTAAAGATGCTTCCTTTTTCTGTTTTTGTCGTTTACTTGGGATGTTTGATGGTGAAGTTAGAAGCTTTCTTTGGTTTTGATGATACCATCACTGATTCATCAGAAACAGAAATAGGCTCTTGTATGGCTGTTCATCGTAATCATCCCTGGTTCATGTATTAGTTAGTTGTGGCTAACTTTCATGTTTTCCGTATGAATGTGACTGATGGGTTGCAAGTCCTGTTCTTGGTATCTTACTTGTTTTCATGATTTGGGTTTTGCTTGAACTTTTGGAGTTTATTTGCTATTTCTGAGTTACATCTCGCCTTTCTATAGCTTTGGGTCAGTCTTGAGTAATGGGTTAGGGATTGAAATGGTTCTCTTTGCAAGAGTTTTTCAAAACCAGAATTTCAAAAGAAGATTGAGTTGTTGCCGTCTCCACGTTCTTTCTCTGGCGTTTCGTCATAGTCTTATGGGTGTGTTAGAGCCTTTTGTTGGGACATCAGTTTGAGTTCTGTATGCTCCATTGGGAAGCTTATAAATGTGTCGTGTGTGCTGAAATGGTAGGGAGGAAGTTGCAGAGTTTCTTTTTCGATTTGTGAAGTCACAGAAAATTTCTAGCTTTGCATATTCTTTACGTTTAAATCCGAAGGTTCTATGTTGCAAAGTATGGAATGTTTGATGATTTTAATGTCTGGGTTTAAATTGTGCTTGGTTGAAGTTTTGTACATAAAATCCGCTGCTGCAACAAGCTTAGAATTTTTGGCCTGCTACAGCCGTGGAGCTTGAAGTTCTTACCCGTAGCCTGGAGTCCATGGTCTGATTTGCAGTTGTTTGTGTAGCTTGATGCCCTGATTTCAGCATTAAAATGTTGAGTTGTGCATTTTCTGCTAGCTTGGGATTCATTTGCATGATGTGTATGTTTAATGAGAAAGGGAAAACAAAACTGTTGCGCCAAAGATATGCATGCTGCCGCCAGTTTCTTTTCTTTTTGTCATTTGTTCTGCAATCTTTGCCCGTAATAGCTCAAAGCTGGGCTTCCTCACCGTGTTTGCATGATCACCTTGGGCTTTGTTTATAACTTTGGCCATTTTTCTTGGTAGCTAACAAGCTGTGAATTTGCAGCAGAAACTTGCAAAGCTGTAGACAAAAATCAGCGAAGAAGAATTACATGATCCGTTCTAATTCTGATTTTTCTTTCCTTTGCTTGTTCGGGTGTTGCAGTTGTGTGTTTGAATGCAAAGGTTTTGTGTATTTGGGCCTGGAGTTTGACAAACAAATGACATGTTCTTGTTGGATAAAGAACCCAGAAAATTTCTCTAGCTGCCAAATTGGTCTCGTAGCAGAAAGCTTGGCTCATATCTTTGTTTGCATGAACATCTTCATCATTTTTGGTTCTGCCATTCTCTCTCACGCATCTGGAAATGATTAGTTTCGATAAAAGTTGGAGGTTGAGTTTTGAGTTGAGAGATTTGTGAAAACCTGTCGCAAGAGGTTGATTGCCGAAACTTCATGAGCTGCAGTTTTTGTTGCAGAAATTTCTCTCGTAGACTTTGCATGGGACTTGCATGAAAATATTTCAAAAATTGCCCTTTAACCCCTCAAATTCCCCTTATGTCACTATGACTCAGAAACTTTGAAAATTTAATCAATTGGGTCCCTTTAATTTCGCAGCAATGCACTATGGCTCCATTCCTTGAATTATTTGATTAACCTTGCCGTTCTAGGATCTTAATTGATGGTTATATGTTTTGGGTTGACTCTTGGATAGATTGGTAAGGGGTTTTAGGATGAGTTCAAAGGGTTTCAAGAGCTTCGTCTCGATTCATGTGGTAATGTGCATTCGTGTGGATTTTAAGATGTTTTGATGATTCAATCAATAGTTGGGGGGCTTTATTTCATGAATATGGAAATCTTAGGCATTTAAATGCTTCTAATTGTTCAATTCCATGTTTATGTGTTTGATTGCTTGACCCTTGTTTTGTTTTGGACCTTTAAAGTTCTTAAATGTTTGATTGACTCGAATGTTTGGGTAAGGATCATGTTTGAGTCCTTAGTAGATGCTTTACTTGGAAATTGAATAGGTCATGCCTTCTCATTGATCTTTAAATACCTTTGACTACATTTAAGTTGTGATTGAGGAAATTTTTGATGGTTTGATGGATGTCATTTGATTTATTTACATTTTATCATTAAATTGGTGCATTAATCTTTTGCTTTGGATGATTTTAGCCCAAGTTGTCCCGATATTTGGTGACTTTAGCCCCATTTAGGTCTTATTCATTTCGTTAATATCACCAACGGGGGAGGTATAATTTCTTTTATCCCTTTTTGTGTCTCTCCTATGTGACTCAACGTGCTAAGTGAATTGCATGTCTATTTTGCTTTCCTAGCTTTTCTTTAATTCCTTTTACTTATGTCATTTACTTTTTATTTTCATTAAGTTATTCTTTTAATGGGGTATGTGTACACCTCTTGGCTTGTAATAGATAGGGCTGTGGCAAGCAATTTGGTCCATTTTCCCTTTCCCCTTTTGTTTTAGTTAGTGAATGTAATAGGTTCATTAGCTTGGTTGCATGCCTACGTGTTAAGTGTTAACTTGCTTTATTAGGTTTTTGCATCTAGTCGAGCATGCTAAGTGTTATGTGTTATATGTTTATGAGTGTTTGGCATGTCTACTCGCTTTCCATAGCCTGAATGAATGTGATGGATGAATGTACGTTTCCACTAGTCCAACGCTAGTCGGAATTCATAAAATGGGCTAGTCCAACGCTAGACCCTTAGGGATTTCCCCTCGTTAGCACATCATTTGCTTGTTCACCACATATCACGCATTTTCCTTAGTTTTATCATTTGGCATGATCCTCGAACCCCTTTTTCCCTCATTTTAGGTTTTGCATCCCATACTAGCTATAGGGTTCATTTTGCTTGAGTGTCCCCTTCCGATAAGGGAAACGAGCGAGTATGGCTACTCGATAGCCTTAGCACGCTAGTTTTGCCTTCTAATCAAAGGGAAAATCGAAGTCGAAAAGTTAGGAGTCAAACCCCGTACCCGACTTGTTGCATTCCTCTAGGGTCATACTTTCATTTTTATCACCTACATACTCTTTTAACCACATTTTTTCACATTTCTCAAAACCATACTTTCTCACTACATTTTTCCTATCACGTGCTCATTTTCACCTCACAAATGAAATTCCACTTTACCTTATATATCTATTATTCTATTTTCACACACTTGCACACAAAAAACACTTGAATTTTATACAATTTCACACATGCACCTTTTTATACATTCGCACACTTGCACTTACATTTTTTGCATCTTTCACACACTTTCACACTTGCACACTTGAATTTGAACTCTCATTTGCATTAATCGACCTCTATGAGGTTTTCCTTTGTTGGCCGCCACAATTCATGTGGTTTGGGACCAAAAGCCTCACAAGAGACATCGTAGAATTTAGGATTGCATTTTCCTTTCAGTTTTGCATTCATATAGTCATATCCAACGTGCGATACATACATTGGGTAGAAAATTAGGAAAGGTAAGGTTAAGTCGCGCAACTAGCCTTGGCTAGGTCAAAGGGGTGCCTTGGATTCTATCCTTGCCTTCCCCTTTGTCAAACGTGACTCCCGAACCTTTTTCTTTGGCTTACGTGGACTAGGAGTCGTTTTTAAAAGGGTTTTACTACTTTGTCTTAAAAAATTTATTTTTTAGATGACTTGGTACACCTTAATCATTACCAAGTGGCGACTCCAATTTCTCATTCAAAAACCCTTTTTAAAAACTATTTTTTGGGTCAAATTGTCGCTTTTTCAAGTCCCATATTAGACCCATATCTTTTTCAACTCACAAAAATCATTTTCCAATCAAAATTGAATCAAAAACATCTTTCTCAAACCATTTATTTTTCTTATCAAAAAATGGGGTGCGACAGTTGGCGACTCCACTGGGGACTTCCTAAGTGGGTCCAAGCATTTTGACTTAACCATTCGTTTCCTTTTTCTACCCTTTCTATGCATAGCATGTGGATATTAGGATTGCATTTTTCATTTTTAGGACATTTTGTCTTATGTACGTAATCAAACCAATCCCTCGACTCACAAATGTATGTTTGAATGAATGTTTACTTGTTATCTCGCGCTTGCATTGCATTTTAGGAGGTATGGGTCACCCTAGAGCCTCGCGTTGGTTCTTGACCCTTCCCCTCCAAACGAGCACTTGCATACGAGCATACGTTTTCTTCTTTTATCCCTCTCTTATTTTCTTTTTAGTGGCTTGTCACGCCACTCCACCCTTACTAGGATTAGGCGACCCATTTGGACATGTGATCACGACACGATGTGTGTGTAGCATGATCCAATGGGTCACTCAATCTTTCTCTTTAAGCTATGAGTTGATAGCCTGTAGCTTTTAGTCGAAGGTTGAGGACTTTGATAGATTCACTCAAACACGTAGCCGCGACACGATGTGTGCCTAACGGTGTTTGGGGAATCGCTCGAGCCACCGACAAAGGACCTTGGGATTGATGACCCTTAGTTTCCAAGTCTGAAGGCTCGGGGACCTATTGAGCTTATCGAGTCTAGATGCATTAGCGAACCCCAACCTCATGCATCCATATTAGAATTGCCTAGGGTAGAGTCGACCTTACCCTAAATTAGGAAACACTATTTCACGAGGGGAGGGGTCCCACCCCTTTTTCCTTATCTGTCTTTGTTGCTTAATTGTCCAATGTGTTATGTGATTACGTGTTGAACTCACGTTTCCTTGTCTCTTGTCTTTTACATTCACAAACCCTGGCAAATAAGAGGTCTGGCATGACTTTCTTTTAGAACCTACCCTTGTAGATAGGCTATTGCACGTTTAAAGATTTTGGTATATTGCATTCATAGATTAATGATTGCATATCATTCTAGGCCTACCCTGGCAGATAAAGGGTTCCTTAGGTCACGTTTCATTTCGAATTGCATTTTTTCTTGCTTTAATAACTGGCATCATGCATTAAACCCTAGAAAGGGAATGCCATTTAGGGGATCCCATATTAGGAATAAGCCGCCTTGTGTCTCGGATACTTAATCCAAAGAGACTTGCACATTTACATTTTGTACCATCCAAAGGGGTAGTGCACAAGGTAAGGTAGGATCCGATCATTTTCATGGAGTGATCTTTGGAATATGAGCATCTAATAATCACTTTTTGGCCACTTTATCAAAAATTGGTAAAAATCCCTTGCGTGAAGGACATTAATTTGAAAAAATTCACAAATGACTCCTCCTATTGAGACGATAAATAAATTGAGGCCAAATCGTGATTTTAGAAGGCTCATAGACTAATTTTCTGAAACCACCAATGGCCGGCCGATTCAATCGATCCATTTTGTCAATTCATAATCAATTTTGAATAAACCATCATTTGACCAATTTACCCTTTTTAGGGTCATCTAGTCGATTTTGAATAAATCGTCAATTCATTTGACCAATTTACCCTTTTTAGGGTCATTTGACGAATTTACCCTTTTTAGGGTCATGTGACCAATTTACCCTTTTTAGGGTCATTTGACCAATTTACCCTTTTTAGGGTCATCTGGTCGATTTTGAATAAATCGTCAATTCATTTGACCAATTTACCCTTTTTAGGGTCATGTGACCAATTTACCCTTTTTAGGGTCATGTGACCAATTTACCCTTTTTAGGGTCATCTGGTCGATTTTGAATAAATCGTCAATTCATTTGACCAATTTACCATTTTTAGGGTCATGTGACCAATTTACCCTTTTTTGGGTCATTTGACCAATTTACCCTTTTTAGGGTCATCTGGTCAATTTTTGAATAAATCGTCAATTCATTTGACCAATTTACCCTAAAACCAATTTACCCTTTTTAGGGTCATGTGACCAATTTACCCTTTTTAGGGTCATTTGACCAATTTACCCTTTTTAGGGTCATCCGGTCAATTTTTGAATAAATCGTCAATTCATTTGACCAATTTACCCTTTTTAGGGTCATGTGACCAATTTACCCTTTTTAGGGTCATCTGGTCGATTTTGAATAAATCGTCAATTCATTTGACCAATTTACCCTTTTTAGGGTCATGTGACCAATTTACCCTTTTTAGGGTCATCTGGTCAATTTTTGAATAAATCGTCAATTCATTTGACCAATTTACCATTTTTAGGGTCATGTGACCAATTTACCCTTTTTTGGGTCATTTGACCAATTTACCCTTTTTAGGGTCATCTGGTCAATTTTTGAATAAATCGTCAATTCATTTGACCAATTTACCCTAAAACCAATTTACCCTTTTTAGGGTCATGTGACCAATTTACCCTTTTTAGGGTCATTTGACCAATTTACCCTTTTTAGGGTCATCCGGTCAATTTTTGAATAAATCGTCAATTCATTTGACCAATTTACCCTTTTTAGGGTCATTCGGCCGATTTTTGGATAAATCACTAATTCAATTTCACTCATTTGGCCAATTTACCCATTTTTAGGGCAACCGAGCCGATTTTGAATAAATCAAGTTTCGTTTAATCTATTTGATCAATTTACCCTTTTTAGGTGATCTGATTAATTTTGGATAAATTAAATTTCATTCAATTCATTTGACCTGTTTCCCTTTTTAGGGTAATCCGGTCGATTTTTAATTGTCAATTTCATTTGACCAATTAGGGTTTCAATGTCAATTTCAAATTGGGAAACTTAGTCGATTTTTGAGAAAACCATCCATTGCATCCAGCCATTTGATCAGTTGGGGTTTTGACCCGTGATTCACTGAGAAATTTTATCAACGAATTCCAATCTCTTTGATAGGAAGTTCGTCAAGGTCAAACCCGTGCGTTTTTGCAAAATCTTGTATCGATCAAAAGTGATCAATCCATTCGGACGTTGACCTCATTTTGATAAATGTCTCTCGTCTCTCCAATTGACTAAATTTTTCAAAATTATTTTTCAATCAATGAGTTGATCAGATCCATCAGGTACGGTATAGTGCCTACCTCAGAGGATTGCATTTTCATGCTAGGCCTACCCTTGGCACAAAAAGGGTTCCCCCGTAGGACATGCATCCGAATTTCCTGGATATCTACTAACTCTTGCCTTTTTCTTTTTCTTTTCTTTATTTTTATTGTAACAATTAGGCAAGGGTTAAATCTAAAGGCAATTCCTTTCAAAATTCTCAGGTAATATTTAAACATAGCTTCTCGTCGAAGCCCCATCATAACGCGATCCCGTAGTCGAGCCCAGAGGAGTCGTGTAAACATGAGTTCACAACTGGAATTATCAGATAGGCCTGCTACTACCGCTCAGCCCGAGACCGCGAGTTTGGGGGTTCAGTTGACTGAGATGCTCACTAAGTTCGACAAGATGACCACTGAGATGGCGGCCCGAAGAAAAGTGATTGACGAGCTAATCAGCAGCGGAGTTCAACCCGAACCTATACCCGCCAAGCAGGTTGAGCAAGAGCCATTTGTCATCCCTTCAACTCAAGTCACCGTTACTCCATCTCTCCTTATTCCACCTGAAGGAACTTTCACATATCCTACCATACATTTGCCATACACTTACCCTCCTGATCTTTCATTTTTTCCTACTTACATGCAAGGCCCACAACCCCAAATCACTTCGAATATACCCCCTAAGCCACATACTTTTTATCACACTGCTGCTGAGCCATTCCTACCAGACCACACTGCTCAAACCAAGCCAGAAATGGGGGAATCTTCCGCTCCCATTGATATAAAGCTGCTCAAACGCCTTGACCGTTTTGATGAATTTATAAGGAAAAGTCAGGGTTTAAACAAACAAGGAGTGCTGGACTATGATGAGCTTTGTCTCTTCCCGAATGTACAATTGCCTGAAGGGTTCAAAACCCTGAAGTTTAACAAATATGATGGGACAGGCAATCCCAAGACGCACCTCCGATTGTTCGCCAACAAGTTGGGTAGGCCAACAAATGATGAAAATCTGCCTTTGAGGCTATTCCCAGAAAGTCTGGAGGGGGATGCGCTCGACTGGTATTCCAAGCTGAAACCCGAAGAGATAAAGACTTGGTTGGATCTGTCCAATGCATTTGTAAGACAATACGAGTATAATTGCGAGTTGGCGCCAACACGGACCACACTGGAAGGAACAAAAAGAAAACCCTCCGAGGATCACAAGACCTATGCCAAGAGATGGAGGAAAATAGCTGCCAAAGTCGAGCCACCAATGACTGAGGACGAAATCATACGCACTTTCATTAAGGCACATGATCCGCCGTACTTTGAAGAAATTTTTCGCATGACTGGATGCTCGTTTGCCGCTATTGTCAATAAGCTTGAAGAATTCGATGACTTCGTGAAAGCTGGGAAGATTGTTAATGTCTCTGCCCTCAAGTCCCAGTTGGATGCTTTGCAAAGCCAAGGTAGTAATAGGAAGAAGCAACAATCCAAAAGGCAAGAGGGGGAAATTGCTTTTGTTTGGGATCGAAACCCTATTTCAAAGCCCAGACCTCGACAATACCCTACCTACTTAAACCCTTACCCCGATTATTCAAACCCTCATCCTGTTTATCACACCAATATCCCTCATCCTCGACCTCGCCCTAATTACACCAACTCGCCTTTAGCCCCTTTCCAAATTTCTCAACCAAATCCTCACCAAAACCGTCATCGGCCTCCACTCAATCCAAGAATGCCTCCACCAAACAGACCCACCTACAACTACCCCCAACCCACTGAAACTCACGATCAAAATCGTACTCGATCATTCACTAATCTTGGCAGGCCTTTGGGCCAATTGTACAAGCAATTAAAAGCTGCCGGTAAAATCGGCAAAATTCCCCCTCCAACTTACCCTCATGGCATCCGTGCCGGATACAATCCACAGTACACTTGTGCCTATCATTCGGGAGCACCTGGCCACCCAACTACTGGTTGTAGAGCACTTAAACAGAAAGTCCAAGAAATGATCGAGGCGGGGGAAATATTGATTAGAAGAAGTGCAGAACAAGGGCCGAGTATAAGTACAAATCCCTTTCCCGAACACAAAGACACTTTTGAGGCATCCACATCCAATGATGAAATTTGAAAATCCTGAAGGAGCTCTGCATAATTTGGATGGCTGACTATCCTCCCTCTCGAAGGGAATTTCGATGAATCTGGGGTTGTCATTTACTAAAGTTCGCGAAAACTTTTTCTTGCATATGTAAATAGCTTCATGAAAGTGTCTTTCGCAATTGAGTTTTGTCTTGTTTCTGCTTTGATTTGGAGTTTCTTGAAATTCACAATTTGTTTATTTGTTTATTTGATTATTGTCCTAAATTTTTAATTCTTTAAGGTGGCCAAAGATGAAATTATTTGACTCTTTGGATATCACTGTTCTAGAATCCGATAAATCCCTTCATTGAGAAACCCTTTCTTTGAGAAAGCCTTCATTGAAAATCCCTTCATTTGAAAAATCCCTTCACTGGAAAAATCCTTTCATTTGAAAATTCCTTCATCGATAAATCCCTTCATTTGAGAAAATCCCTTTCCGGCCAGGTTGAAAATTGATTGGTTAAAGAAGTGTCATTAACGATTGTTTCTGATTGATGAAAAGCAATTGAATGCTATGTGCCATGATCAATGTTGTCAAAATGCATGGCTTGTGTTCATAGCAAAAGGGTCCGCCACCGATCTTCGAAAGAAAGGAACAAAGTGTTAAAGTGAGGAAAGACGGAGTCAAAGGCAAATTTGTTTCAAATTGACAAAGCCTATTGGGTGTTCAAAAGGTATTGCCTGAAGGAGTACTCATTTTGGGCAGAGATGGAAGGACAGACATTCCCTCAACCTATCAACTTGGACATGTGTAAGAAGTTCTTTATTTGATTATGCAAATTCCTTTTAGGAAATCGTGCAAGAGACGAGGCAAAAGTCAGGCCATCTTCCTTTCCAATCAAAACATTTCATCCCTAGTCATCCCCTTTGAGCTATCAGAACAATAATTTTCGTTTGGCAGCCCCTGAGAATTGCAAACCCCACACTGGGGCAAATTCATTTTGAGAAATGATCAGAAAGAAAGAACCCTACACTGGGGCAAATTTATTTTTAAAAGAGATATCAGAAAAGAAAGAACCCCATACTGGGGCAAATTTATTTTGAAAGAGAGATGAAAAGGAAGAAAGAACCCTACACTGGGGCAAATTTAGTTTTTGAAGAAAAATGCAAAAAGTGAGAAGAATGCAATGAAGAAAATGCAAAGAAAGAAAAATCCAAGCAAACTGGAGAAAATTTTCCTCGGTTTCGTTAATTTGGAGATGATCTCAAAATGATGCAATCTCAGGTTATTTCACACCTCTCATCAAAATTTGCTTTCAGGCCTCAACTTTCTTTGAAAAACACCCCACCTGACCTCATTAGCAAAGCCCAAAGTCCTGGCTTTCGTCACTTGTTGTATTTCTATTAGGAATTTCGCTAATCAACTGGCAAGGGATGTCCATAATGCCTTCGCATAATCTTACAAGGGAAGTGCATTTTGCTGATGCCAGCAATCTTCAACTTACATGTCTGAGTCGATCATGGTTGAGGTGTTTCATTGTCCTTAGATGAAGACCCGAAAGGGCAACTCAAAAGCAAAGGAGGAAAAAAGAAAAAAAAAGGAAAGAAAAACAAAAAGAAACAAAAAGGGTGGGGGCAACCTTGATGAAAACCCGAACGGGCGCCAAGGTAGGTTTTTGCGATGAGCAAGCACAATGAGGAACAACTGGTGGTTTGGTCCATTTGGATTTCTCCTCGTGTTGAATCCCAGAACAAGGATATTCAGAGATTCGAATATGACATCCGTGGGCCAAAGCTGTGTCATTTTGTAAAACATTCTTTTGCAAATACATTCTTAGGAAGCTCATTTTTTTCAAAATTACTGGCATTCACGGCATTTTTGTAGCATTTAAGCACAAATGGTTATGTGTACATTCTTGTGCATATTCGCTCTTCCATGACATGTGAATACATCATTCTTTATCATTGAATTTTGGTGAATAACAACCCCTATGATTTACTCAAAGCATACTTGGATTCAGTCATCTTTCGGAAATGGTTTGAGATTCAGTAAAGCCATTACGCAGACCTCATAATATGGAAAAATGCATCTTTGGTCAGTCTGGGAAAGGTAGAAAAGTTTTAAAGTGGCAAATTCAACTAAGTCAGATGCTGCAGCAAAAGTAATCAAAGGCATCAAAAGACTCATGTTTACGCGACTCTCAAAGGCAAATGGATCAAATGATGGTGGCACTTTCTTTGATTTTTCTCTTTTACAGGAAATTGCGTGTATAAATGGAAACAATCACACCTCGGCAACTTGGAACCAGTATCGGAAAGATCCTCCAGTAAAAAAAACCAGTAAACAAAGGCAAATAAAAAATGTTGCAAGCAAGTTTGATCAAGAGTGCAACACACGTGACAATCCAGAATCAACTATTGGTTTAGATGAAGAAACCCTAATTTCTACTGGGGCAAGAATTCTGGGCCCATTTGGGAAAGAATACTGGAATTTCCCATTTCATTTTGCTTAGCCACTAGCACAGCCTGTCGGTTAGTCCCACTAGTGAGCATGTTCATTTTCGTTAGCCACTAGCCGGTGGGTTAGTCCCACTATGAGCATTTTCATTTCGTTAGCCACTAGCCGTGGTCAGTCCCACTAGAGAGCTTTTCATTTTCGTTAGCACACGTAGCCCGTGGGCTTCAGTCCACTTGTGGCATTTTCATTTTCGTCAGCCAACTAGCCGTGGGTTAGTCCCACTAGTGAGCATTTTCATTTTTCGTTAGCACTAGCCGTGGGTCAGTCCCATTGTCAGCATTCATTTTCTAGCCATAGCCGTGGGTTAGCCACTAGTGAGCATTTTCATTTTTCTCAGCCATAGCCGTGGGTCAGTCCCACTAGTGGCATTTTCATTTTGTTAGCCACTAGCCGTGGGTTAGTCCACTGTGAGCATTTTCATTTTCATTAGCACTAGCCGTGGGGTCAGTCCCACTAGTGAGCATTTTCATTTTCTCAGCCACTAGCGCTGGGTTAGTCCCACTAGTGGCATTTTCATTTTTTGCTTAGCCACTAGCGTGGGTTAGTCCCTACTAGTGAGCATTTTCATTTCGTTAGCCACTAGCCGTGGGGTCAGTCCCACTAGTGCGCATTTTCATTTTGCTTAGCACTAGCCGTGGGTGTAGTCCCACTAGTGAGCATTTTCATTTTCGTAGCCGCTAGCCGTGGGTTAGTCCCACTAGTGGCATTTTCATTTTCGTTAGCCACTAGCCCGTGGTCAGTCCCACTAGTGAGCATTTTCATTTTCGTTAGCCACAGCCGTGGGTTAGTCCCACATGAGCCTTTTCTTTTCTTCAGCCCAACTACCGTGGTTTAGTCCACTAGTGAGCATTTTCATTTTTGGTTAGCCATAGCCGTGGGTTAGTCCCACTAGTGAGCATTTTCATTTTCGTTAGCCACTAGGCGTGGGTCCTCCACTAGTGCGCGCATTTCATTTTGCTTAGCCACTAGCCGTGGGTTAGTCCCACTAGTGAGCATTTTCATTTTCAATTAGCCACTAGCCGTGGGTCAGTCCCACTAGTGAGCATTTTTCCTTTCTCAGCCACTAGCTGTGGGTTAGTCCCACTATGAGCATTTTCATTTTTCGTTTTGCCACGCCGTGGGTCAGTTCCCACTAGTGCGCATTTTCATTTTGCTTAGCCACTAGCCGTGGGTTGTCCCACTAGTGGCATTTTCATGCCGTTAGCCGCTAGTCGTTGGGTTAGTCCCACTAGTGAGCATTGTCATTTTCATTAGCCACTAGCCGTGGGTCGTCCCACTAGTGAGGAGCTTTTCATTTTCTCAGCACTAGCCGTGGGTTAGTCCCACTAGTGTGCATTTTTCATTTTCGTTAGTCGCTAGCGTGGGTTAGTCCATAGTGAGCTTGTCATTTTCAAGCCATAGCCTGTGTAGTCCCACTAGTGAGCATTTCATTTTTCTAGCCACTAGCCGTGGGTTAGTCCACACTTGTGAGCATTTTATTTTCGTTAGCACTAGCCCGTGGGTTCGGTTTCCACTAGTGAGCATGTTCATATTTCTCACCGGCTGCCGTGGCTCTAGTCCCCACTATTAGGACTTTTTAATTTTCTCGCACTAATCTCTCTCTTTCGCGTTAGGCCACCCACACCAGTTAGGGAAACGGGGAGAGCTTCTACTGGAGCGAATCCTGAACCCAAATAGACCCTATTGTTGCAAGATAGCTGCTTGCTAATCTCTCTCTTTT